>VZUI01048242.1:0-184022 GCA_013401135.1 Cettia cetti | reverse complement strand
CTTCCTTCCTTCCTTCCTTCCTTCCTTCCTTCCTTCCTTCCTTCCTTCCTTCCGTCCGTCCGTCCGTCCGTCCGTCCATCCATCATCATTGCACTGAGCTTTTCTCAATGTCTTTTTTTCATGTTTCCTCACTGGCAAATTTCAATGGTTTTGAAATTCAAATATGTTTACAGTCTAGGGCATTGTATGGTGTAAGACCTCTAAGCCTCATTAAAGAGCTGGTGGAGGTCTAGAGCATCCATAGCTGTTTGAGATCTGGGGTGTCCCATCTGGCTTCTAAATGCTATTACTAAATGCCACCCATGAGTACTGCTTCATAAAATGTGACACTGTACAATCATTGTGGGTAATGCATTGTGGGTGTTTCAAAAGCACACTCTGATATTTAGATAGTAGACATCTGAATTGTCAGTACCTATGTTCAGGTGGCTGAATCTGGAGCTGAATCGGACCCTTGGAATCCCTTTTGTCCCCAGGTACCTCAGCACTGTCCTACTTGGGGATGCAGTAGGAGGGATATATGCCAGAGGATTTCCTGAGTACCCCCAGTCCCTGGCTTTGTCAGGCCAAGCCTCTCTTGTGCCTCTTTCAAAGCTAAAGCAGCACAGGAAATATATGCATGGTAGAATGTAAGCTTTCCAAAATAATTAAATAATTTGAAAACAGAGATTAACTGTGTAAATAAAGACAGCACTGTTGAAAGAAAAAGACAAACACTGTGACCCACATTAGCTGCAAAATTGAAGCAAGTCAGGCTGACAATAGTGGATTAGAAAGAAAATAATAATCTTCATTTACACAGAAAACAAAACATCTCCATTATCACAATAATTTTTCTCTACAAACATTTAAGTGGAATAGAGTCACACCTAGTAAGGAACAGTGCATAATCACAGAGAATCACTGATTGCTGCTGTTTGATGCTCTTTTCCCAAGTGTTATACAAAGTAGCCATGCAGACTACAGCTAATTATCTATGTCAGTGTTTTTCTGTTCTAATAGACGGCTTGAAGCATCACTGCACATGGGTGATAGTTGAAACAAGAAACCACCCTGAGAACTAATTCACAGTAGAATGGCATTTCTACACTGAAATTGTAAACAAGATGCCCAGCAAATTGGCATCTTCCATCTTCAGTCTCTGCAACTGAAGTACAGCTGGAAAGGATGAGCTGCTGAAAAAGCAGGATTAGGGGGATGGGGCAAATGGCTGTCACTCACTTTTTTAAAAAAACAAATGAAGCACAAAGTGACCAGCACAGGAAATTGCTGCATATGCTTCAGAGAAGCTCAAAGGTCTGACTTTCTAGGGGAATGCCTGCCTGGAGGCTACCTTACCCCTAACTGCTGTTTGCCTTGGCACAGCATCTCCTGCCTTCACCCTGGTGATGACTCAGTGAATCACATGGGAATTGTTGCATTTAAGGATAGCTCCAGACTGTTGCTAATCAAAGATGCTGAATAACTCACAAAGTAGGTCTTCAGCCTCTCCTAAGAACTCTCAAGAAAGAGGAGATCTAGAGATTTTAATTTCCATCCTCTTCTAGGCCATCAAGAACCCTGCATTCCCTCTGTGGTTGTCCAGCTTCATTTGGTACTAGTTTTACTGCTCTGCTTGTTAATAGCTAGGATAGGGGATACTCCACTGAGGAAGAAAACACTATCAGGTGCTACTTCATAACAACTCACCTTCTCTGTTGTCACTGGAGGTCATTTCAAAGCTGTTTGAGATGCATATCCTCAAGTTTATCTAACACATCTAAAAAAAAGGGTGTTGGGTCTCTGATGAATTGTGCTGTCTTTGCAAGCTCCTAATGGATGTTTTGGATATCCTGTGGTGCTTCAGAAGTCCCCACCTGCAAATCTGTGTGCATCTGTGGTGTTTATATAATCCTGGCTCTTTGGTTTCATTTCTCTCAATCTCCAGGGAGATTGTGGCCAAAATTCCAGCTGGAATTTGAAAAATGAACTGGAAAGGTATGTTTAGTACAAGCTTGTAAAACTGCCAGCTTAGCGTTTTGATAAATCACTCACTAATACATGGCTAAAGAACCAGTGAAAATACTCTAAATACTGACTTTACTCATATCAACACATAGTTATGTTTGCAGTCATTCTTGGATCCTGGACTGAAATGCTCTGTAGATGGATGACCCAGCTGTACTCTGCATTTTCTGAGTTCCCCAAAACATCCTTGTGTCACCACTGTCCACGGGCTCTGATGCAGCTGGGATGGATGGAAGTCTCTTTCAGCCACAGTGTTAACCTCATGTGTGTGGTTACCCAACTTTTATGGGCCAAAGCATACCTTCCTTGGCACTGTGTGGAGTGTCACAGCCTGCATGACAGTGAAACAATTAGTATCACAGTGGCAAGTACTTTACCACTCTGACTTCCACATGTAATCACTTCCTCATCTTCTAGGGGGTCTCCTCATGAACAAGAGTAGCTGTTGCATAGCTGATTCAAATCTCTCAGAACCCCATTATCTGCAGTCTTATTGTTACTGTAGAAGTTATTTCCACTAAAGTAATTATTTTATTAATGAAATCCAGCATTACTGCACTATAAAATTTAAGCATATACTGCTATGTCTCATTCACTGCAATAGCAGTCATCATCTTTAAAAATTACATAGAAGAATGTGAGTTTCAATTATAAGGCATCTCAGTAAAAATAGAACATGTAGCTAAATGCAGCTAGTTAAGTGATAGGAAATATTATAATTATAAGGAGAAAAGAGCATGCTCTATTGCCATTTATATTGTACTCCAGATAGCATCTCAAGCAATATGAAGACAACCTTTGTCAATTCTCCTCACACTCTTACAATCATCATTGTGAATACTCAGCCTTTGCCCATGACATGGTCTAATGGAGTACAAAGCCAGTTTTATTCCTTGTTTTTGCTGGACAATGTAAGGAAAAACCTGAGGCAAATCATGTGAAGTCAATCAAAGTGCTTGTGTAAATGTATTAGTCTTCAGTGTTTATATTGATTTTAACAAATCACTGGCATATGTTATGTAGTCAAACGTGTTCCATCAGGGGCTCATATTCCTACACAGCTAAAGCAAGGAAATATACTGTTTTAGGGAGTACTGTGTTTCTTTGGGGATTAAAACATTCCAAAATATGTCAACATTTTCTGGAGTCACAGATGCAAACAGGTAACAACTATAGTAGCAGCAAACTCCACTGAGAAGCACAAGGATCCACACCAACTAAGGAAGGTTGGTGTCCCTTTCTGGGTCTGGAATTTCAGTCCTGATATCAAAGTCCCTGGTGGGATGAAATAGAGCCATCACTTAGATGCAACTGGGCTCAGCAAAGTTGGTAAGAGATCCACCTCTGTTTGAGGCAAAGTGGGGTTTGGAGACAGAAGCCATTCCCTGTGCACAAACGCCATGCATGTTGGTAGGTGTGATGGGCTCACTGTTTTCATTGAAAATCCAGCAAGTGGCAGTGGTGCTGTTCTTTCCCTAATACATCATAGTTTGACCACATATGCACTGAGAGGACAACCTGGTTTTCAGACAGTAAAGGGGTTCATCAAAATTTTGATTTTTTTATGAAACGCACAAAGCAAATAGCCATGGAAGGAAGATGGACACTAACCTTAAACAAATTAATGTTACAGTAAACAAAAAAGTCTTGGATTTTTTCCAGTCCCACTCTAGGATAAAAACAGACACTTGAAGACAGGCATCTGTAGCAAAATGAACCATTCCTAACTATTACTATTGTATTTTACAGAGTGCTGAAGATTAAATGCATATGAGGACTGCCACAGCCTAGGCTTCAAAGCCAAACAATAATATTGTCATACATGAATTCATCTGGCAATTATACTTAATAGAAGACAGAAAATACACTGATGCCATTGCATAAATATATATATATATATATACAAGACAGTATAAATCAGTTTAGACCCCACTCTGCCTGAAACTGCATACTATGAATGCAAAAAGATTGAGCTTCCTCCTGGAGAGCTTGGAGCAGGAACCCCAACAGTGGTGATCTCACACTGCTATAAGCTGGGCTGGGCTGTCTGTGGGGTGCAGAGCAATGCTCTCTGGAGAGGTGAGGCTGGGCCAGGAGCAGCAGAGCAATGTTTGGTTGCTGCTGCAGCCCAGCTAATCAGTCTCCTCTTTCCTGGCAGTACGCCAAGCTCTATGCTGTGCCATTTTGCACAGTGGAGACAAGATTTTGTTGGTTCTTTTGAAGCCAGTGGGAAAAAGAACATGTGAATTAGCCAAGTTGAGACTTTCTGGGCCTGTAATTATTAAAGAGATAAAGCATTCAAGCAGCTGCTGTGTAGCTATAGTGTGAGCAGGCCAAATTAGGACATCATCAATATCAGTCCATGTTACCTGCTGGGCCAACTTCTGCTCCTGGTTATGCCCATTTGACCCCTGAAAGTGCAGGTAAATTTGACATACTCTTTACAAAATTAGTAAATGACTTAGAACTCAATCAGTCCTGACTAGGATGAATCTGTGAACATAATCTTTATTTTACATACCCAAAGGAGAAAAGATTAGTGAACTCTTTCTAAAGGATTGGAGTTGTCTTTGATTACAGAAAAAATTATCTAAGTCTCATTTATCATGAAGTGTTTGACAGCTGCATAAACCTGGAATAACTATAATGTCTTTTGTCATATTATTTCTTATTTACTTCAAAGTAGCTGAAAACACAAATTTGATTCACATTATTCAAATGTTGGAATAGGCTTTTTTTGCTGTACACCCTGCTGCCTGCAGTGTGTATATATATATATTCATATATATATATTTTTTCATATATATATATATATATATATATATATACACACACACACATATATAAACTGCGTGCTGGGCATCAAATGAAGGTGAATTTCATGCTGTAAAAGCTAACCTGCTGCCCTGCCAAAAATGTTTGCAGTGTCACTGCAAACATTTATCTTTCTAGCCATCTGTGCTTTTTGCTTCATCCTTCAGCTCTTTCTTTATTAAATGAATTCTTTCCTCCAGTTCCTGAGGTTAATAGACTTTTGCTTTTAATTTTCATACCTGTTGCAGCAAAACTATATAAACTCCAAGCCTCAGTATATCTGGCTGATTTGGTTGATTTCTTCCCAACGGCATTAAAATGGCTTTTTTGTGTAACATTAGCACCTGGATTAATTTATTCTGCTTGTGCTAGCATCACATTGCAGCTGGCTCCACAATGCAGCTGGAATCCAAGGAGACACTAATCTAACACAGAGCTGTAGTGATAGCAGCACTCCTTGCTGGGTCCATGTAGAATACTTGCAAACATGATCAAGTGGTTACACAGGTATCCTCCCCTTTGCTATAAATCCTTAAACTCTACCACTGAATTCACTAAAATTTGTATTTGTAGTTTTCTTGGTGTTGCCTCTGTCCCAAAGACAGATACACTGGACCTCACAGGGTTTGAGTGTCCTTGCACCACAGCCTGGGCATCAGTGGCTATTCTGTTTCTGTCCTGCTGTGTGGATAACCTCCTGTGTTTGCTCAGTCTCAGGAGCTGTGGTAGCTTAAACCCTTTCTCTGTTGTTTGAAGTGTTTCTCAAATGATCCACGTTTCATCTCGCACAGAAGCTAAAATCACACATCCTAGCATCTTAATATGAACCTCAAAAACTTTGATTTCCCGAGTTTCTAGCTGTGATGTATAATTATCCCTCCCCCCCCTTTTTTTTTTTTTCAATAGTACAAGAATCTCTATCTTGTTAAAACTGAGATGCAGAAAAGTTTAGTGTATCAGCAACAACTACACTTTCTTTAATCTGTCCTGAGGTTTGTTTCATTTGTTGCTTCCCTGGCAAATTTTCCATGTAATATACTAGCTGTGTTCTGGAAAATACATTTTACTCCCTTGGCATTTTTTCTCCTCAATAAGCTAGTGAAAACCAGCCAACAAAAACCCCCCAAACTACAAACCTCTTTGCAAGCCAATATAACATCAACAAAATAACTCCATGTTCATTATCTTGTCATTATCTCTCATGGTCAGCTGTTTATATAGCTGTCTTGCACTTCTTCTATTCTGCAAAATATTTTATACACCTGTGGATTCCAGAGGAGTCAATCTCTGCAGGCCGGTTTGCTCTGGTTCTGCTATGTTTACACCTTTTAATCCCTTTGGCCAGAGTCACTCTAACTGCTCATACCACATTTGAGATATTGCAGATACTTCATGCTGTGCAAGAGCAGAGGACAGCATGTTTATAAATATTTGCTCTTTATTAAATGGTGCTTCAGCAAATGTTATAGCACTGCATACAACCTGACTTCTGGGATCCTTCTCATAAGCAGCTCCAGGCTGCCAACGATGTTTTCTCATGTGTACTACAAATCTTTTAAGATACATCCAGAATTTAGCAAAGTGCAAAGATTTCCAAGAAAGGATGCTAATACATAAAAGCAGAGAGAGAGTGAGCAAAACAAAACATAAATTTTTGAGTTTGAGGGTCACATTTGCAGAGTTAGGCCACTCACTACTGTAACTTGACTGTAGATTTTACTTTTAGGATTTGATGCATTAGTTTCAGGAAAGAATTCTTTTTTATTGTATTTGGATGGTCTAAGGCTTATTGGCAAGTTTCTGTAAGACCAAAGAGGGAATAAAAGAAGCTACAGCCAGTGCTGAGTGGATGAATTTCTAAACATCTCTTGTGATTGTAGCTTCACTCAACAATTTACTTGAAGATTCATTGCTAAGCAAGATAAATTTTTTGTTGATGCAGGAAATTCCCTACTCTCTTTTAAAAAAAAAGATTTACATGCTATTGTTCCCTGTAATAGCAGCATGAACAACCAAAGAAACAGAAAATAATAATGGAAAATGCATCTTTTTTCTAGCATTCATTTTTCTAGACCGTGGTCTGAAATTAAATTTGTAATTGTATGATTACTGCAAAACTTTCATTTGGGAAACTTTGTTCTGGTGAGCTACTAAAGCAACAACTTTGGAGCTGCTACAAGTGCTAAACAAGGTCTGATCTATTGTCCTATGACTACTCACTTTATTCTGGGATTCTGTGCGACTATGATCAAAATTTTAAAATAATTCATCTCAGTGCAGTGCTTGAACTTAGGTCCCAGGCTCAGTCATCAGAGTGTGAATGTGCAAAAGCCACTGTCTCCTTATAAAAGATGGAAATTCTTCATGGGTTACAGCTAGAACTGCGAAAATATATCAAGGTGAAATCTTTACAATTTCTCCTTTTCTAGTTTCTCTGGAAAAGAGAAGATCAACAGCCTCTAGGTTCTCATTTTCAGGAGGAGACACGGATGTGTCTTGCTTGTCACGAGTAGATTGAAAGAAAAATCTCTTAGCTCTATGGCCTGACTTTTACAGGTTGTAGGCATTTGTTTCTTCCAGCTCATTGTCAAAATGTTTCTCATGATGCACAATTCTTTTCTAAGCTAGGCTGTATAGATAAGAGTTATAAAGGGAGCAGCTCTAAATGACAAGTCTGTCAGTCTCTGAAGTTCCCCATCATCACAATCTCTTAGCTGGCTCAGAGCTGGTGACAGAGAACTGCTCTGCATTGTCTTCCACAGCCTAATGATGCATCAGCTCTGTTCTTCTGACTGTCTTACCACGTTGGCACAATGGATGAAGGCTTAGTCATGAATCATTTACCATCAGTCCTGGCTAACCAGAGGTCCCAGATGACTGGATGCTCACCTACAAGAGGGGTAGGAAGGAGGACCTGGGCAACTACAGACCTGTCAGCCTGACTTCAGTGCTGGGGAAGGTCATGGAGCAGATTATCCTGAGTGCCATCATGTGTCACCTGTACAATGGCCAGGGATCAGGCTCAGTCAGCTTGGGTTTGTGAAAGGCAGGTTCTGTTTGACAAACCTGATTTCCTTCTGTGACAGGGACTCAGTGGATGAGGGAAAGGCTGTGGATGTAGAGTGACCAGCAGGACCAGAGCAGTGATGGTCTCCTTGTACTTGGTGCTGGTGAGGCTGCACCTCAAATCCTATGTCCAGTTTTGGGCCCCACTACAGAAAAGACATTGAGGTGATGGAATGAGTTCAGAGCAGGGCAAAAAAACTGGAGCACAAGCCTTGCAAGGAATTGAGTTATTTACCTGGGAGAAAAGGTAGCACAGGGGAGACCTTATTGCTACCTGAAAGTGGGTTGTAGGGAGGTGTTTCTCCCAAATATCAAGAGATATGACAAGAGGAAATGGCCTTAAACTATGCTAGGAGAGGTTTGGATTGGATATTAGGAAAAAAATTCTTCACCAAAAATGTTGTCAGGCGTTGGAACAGGCTTCTCAAGGAAGTGGAGCAGTCCTCATTCCTAGAGGCATTTAAAAGACATGTAGATGTGGTGAACCTGGAAGTGCTGGGCTAATATCTAGATTTGATCCCTTACAGACCTCTTCCAGCTTAAACTGCTCTATGGTTCCATAAATCCTGCTCTGGCCTCAAATCCAGATCTCTCTGTCATAGACCCTTGCCCTCCAGAGGGCAGAGGTGAGGTGTCCTGTAAACACTTAAATCCCGAGCAGAACTGAAAGAGTAGTACTGAGGCACTCCACAGCTCAAAACTGGAGCTTCAGCTGATGTACTTCGTGGCTTGGCCTGGGTGATCGTCAAGCACTTCCTTAGCCACCAGTGGACTTTGACAAATGTCTAATGAAGTGATACTTGCTTCCAAAGTGTTATTAGAATGGCATTGGTAAATAAATCTGTACTTCTCTAAAGCTTTTCTATTTTTATATATATTAGGAAATATATCTATATCATTCTCTGTGTGTGTGTTTATTTCAATTTCTAAAATACTCACTGTGACCATAACTGAAAACTGTGTCATTACTGTTCCAGATAATATAATGAAACATATCAGTGGTTCAGTGGTTTGTGTATATTGTATGTGGGTGACATCAGTGGTTTTGAATAAGTCTCCTGCAGTTACCATAGAAACAGGATTTCCTCAAGCAGCACAGCAGAGTGGCGTGATGTTGAGTGGGGAGCTCTAACATTTAATTTTTAAATTAAACTGTACAGATAACCAGTAGGGAACAGCACAACCTCCAATTTAAAATTAAAATGATGATGAGCTCTGTTTTTCTGTGTTGAATGTCACCTCAGTGATACCTGACCTAGCAGATAGCAAGACATTATGAGTTCTCAGTCTTCAAAGATGCAAGCTGACAAATATTTTTCATAGGTACAAAGCAACATATAGATAGATACCTGTGAAAAAGGGATCAGCTTCCCACACAGCAGTGCACTAACATTGCACATTTTGATATGGGCTTATTTCCATTAAAAAATAATGTTTCGTGGGTTAGTAACCAAAGAATTTTCAATTAATAATAAAATATTGCCTGTAGATCAATATGAAGTATTTCTAGAACCTGATGTTAAGGCATATTTCATGTGAATGACAATGACTTTCAGGGCAAATGGGAGCTGCTTAGTGGATCACCATGGTAACTGTGGTGATAGTATATGCTTGACTACAGTATTAGTTTTCTACAATCTGATCTATGGCCTGTTTGGAGGAATCATTGCATAATCATTTATTCTTTTAATGAGGAAATAAAATTGATTGATTTTGCAACTTTCTTGTCCAGCACAGCATCAGGGTTTTGCACTGTGTCAGAGAAACTACTGAAAACCAGAGTTTTCCATTTGAATTCAAAATATGAAGGAATTGAAAAGCAAACATCACAGCAGAGTTTTTCTTTCTCCTTAGTTCTTTCAGCAAGTCTCTTCTCCTTTAATCACATTAATATCAGATGTGAATAGCATGAAAACCCATCTGGAGAGAATTACAGCATACATAACTACATTTTTTTATCCTTTTTTTTTTTTTTTTTTTTTTTTCCCAAGATCTGTCCTTTTTTTTACCCTGTAATGACAACTATTGATCATTGAATCCAGGTCTTGATCCTTAAGTTCTTATTCTTTCCAGTAGCTGTAATATGCATTGTCCCTGTTTGTTTACTTCTGGGACTTTAATGCATCCTCTAAATAAAATCTGTGTAAGGGGACAGCACACAATTTTCTGTACCAGAAGAAATGCAGGTGTTATGACCAAACAATGTTTTGACGTTCTTTCTCTATGACACAAAAAATGTAGTAGAAAAAAATATTTCTCAGCTATAGACCTACATTTGAATACAAAATCACCTCTAAACCACCAAAATCCATCAGGGTGTCAATAACCATGAAATGAAAATTTAGTCCTGCTGAAACTGCTTAGTGCTTATAGAAAACACAGTGGGTGGAAGACAAACTGTATGTTAAATAGGAAGTCTAAGCTGCAAATACTGCATTATGTGGATACTGTTCTTCTCTTCAGTTACTCTGCTCAAGAAGAACTTGCTGATTGGAAGATTAATCCAGCCATGAGGAGGCACCCTTTAATTAAAAAGTTTCATGAACCATACTGTTTTTTTCTGTGAACCTTTCTGTGGTGAGGAAAAACCAAGACCCCCATCTGATTTTTACATAATTACATATCTCCTTTAAAAGCTTATGCTTGCAATCAATCATTCCCCTCATTTAAAATCCCTAAGGAAATAATGAGTTGCTGTCACTTATGAGCAACGTGGCTTTGCAATTTATCATTATGTTATTATCAGATATCAACATGACTTCAGCTCTCACACAATGGAGGTTCCTGCCCCAGGGTAGTAAATAACCCTGGCAGGCTGTGGGCAGGCAGCGTGGCTGGGGAGCAGCTCTGTGGCATGTACTGGTGCCCTGGAGCATCAGGAGCCGTGCAGGAACCAGCAGATATGAGGCAGCAGGAGCACTGTCCATCCACACAGGGGTGGGATAATTGCCCTCTGTTCCACACTGGAGAGACCATGGAGGGATACAGTGCCTGGGTTTGGGCTCCCCTCAATGTAAGATGTGGGCAAACTGTGTGACTCCACCAAGGGCTCCAAGCCAGATAGGACTGGCTCAGCCAGAGGCTAACATGGCTCCAGAGGGGCTAGCAGCAGCCAGGAACAGAACTATAGGCAGTGGAGATAAGAAAATTCCCTTAGATCTCTGAGCATGAAGCACATGCAAGGAATCATCCAAAGGGCCTTGTCTGCTGCTCAAGGCTCTCTTTCAGTTTGTTCTACTTTTGCAGGAGAATCCTGTTCTTGCATTCCTTCCCATGTGGATCTTAGCTGTGCAATAATGATTTGAACAGGTCTAAAAATAGTTGTAATTTTGGTAAATGTAAGAAAAAGAATATAGAAGATTTCACATCTTTTTCAGGTATTTGGACAGATCTAAAATTACATAAAATTGTTCCTTTAAGGAATGAGTTTTAATTTATTCTGTTGCATGAAAAAGGAAAGTACCTAAAATTCAGGTTTCCAGAATAAAAAAGATATAAGTACACAAACTGAAGTTTCCTCATTTTAGTTTTTCAAGAGCGTTTCTCTTGAATCAGAATTTTATTTCACTGCCATACTATTTATCTGAGAGGGATAACACTGAAATATTTACCAGGCACTTTAGTAGTAGCTGTTGAAAGAAATTGTACTAATACAACCAGAATGCTGCTCCAGAAATATTTGTTTTTTAAAAGCTTTTCTAACATATCCCCCTTGCATTGTACTGAGGATGGCAAATCCAATTCAGAGAGAAGGACAGGTGGCAGCTGTCATTAGAAATTGGGATCAGGTGAAGTCAGCCCAAGCTTCTTATTCACACTGTTTCTTTCCTGTTGCTATCTTGCATATCCCATGACAAGTTTCAGCTGGGCAGTCTGCTGACTTCACTTAGTTCCAAATTACACCTGATCCAGCTTCCATGTACCTCCACAAAGTTCTTTCTGACTTTTTTTTTAACATCTGGAGCAGATTTTACAGCTATACTCCCATATAGCCAGGGAGGAAAAATATATATTATGGTGAATTCAGTCCAGGGAAAACATTCCCTAGTGTAAGTTTTAGTACAGGCCTTTTACAGCTGAGCCCACTAATCCAGTTGAGACCTCATAGTGAGCTTGTCATCAATAATGATTCAGAGAGAAGAAAGGCCTGAGTGAGGGTAAGCCAGATGTGTGTGTCTTGCAGAGGTCAGCAAAGCCCAGTGTGGATCAGCAGGGGTGGAGGGGAAAAGATGCCCTGGCAAACAGGGAGGGTCTGTTTTGTTGCACGGGCACTTCTGCCAGTCCCCTTTGAAAGTCATCAAAAGATCTCCAGTAGCCTCTGGAGCACACCCAGTGTATAAATGAGGGTAAGCAGGACAAAGGAGTGAGTGACTGTCTGAGCTACTGACCCTTTGACCATTCTACATATTTTGAGGCATTTCAAGAATTTCTTTGACTGATAATAAATGAGCAGTGAGCAGTGTTCTGACCAAAGTGGGTACACATAATACTGTGAGTTGTAGGAAGCGTAATAAGTCATAAAGTATTATCAGACTTGTCAGAAATTTAAGGAAAACTGAGTTCTAAAAAAAATTAGCTTGGCTATTTTTGATGGTCTAATGTGTTTTAACAATATTCTTGGCAGACTGAAATATCTAATCATCTTTGGAGCTCCTAGAAATATTAATTGTGCCTTCTGATTGTATCTGAAATAATTCAAGTCTATCAATGATATAAAAAAAGTCCAAGGAATGATAATGTAAATCTCAAGTCTTGGGCATGCATCAAAGAAACTGCTCTTATTGATCTATCAATAACCGGTTTTTTGTGCTGCTGCAGTTTGAAATGTCAAATGTGTGTGAATGACTCCATTTATATTGCAAAGCTTATCTATTCTAATCCTTCCAAACAAGTTTAAAGCAAGTTTTTGATATTTTTTAAATAGTTCTCCATTTTATCATTCTTCTGTGCCATTCAATTGCCCTTTCTTTAACCAAAAAATTTTAGAGCTGTTTTTGGTCACTTCCAGTGCTCACATGATTCTCTCATACTAATTTCTTTGCTATAGATAAAGGCAGAGATGACTGTAATTTCCATTCCATTGGCAAAACTTTTTATGAGGCAAATTTTTAAAGGACTAAATTTCTCTTTGAAGAAATATTATTCATATATTTTTTAGTTATTACCATTAAATCATGGGTTTTCAATGTTTGAGACAGAAAAAAATACCCTTTTTTGGCTTGACCTATTAAAATGTTTCAAGTCTCATAAATAGTACAATAGTAGATTTATTTTGCATTATTTATATCATGCACAATCATGTTGTGCTTTATAACTTCTTTGCTTTAGTCAAATTTTATGAGATTAAAATATCTTCTGGCTCCTGCAGTATGTGCCTTATTCATGCTAAGGTCCTTCCATCCCATACCTGAAGACATTTGCCTTCTCAGTTTCCTACCTATAAGTAATATATTTAAGGTTCATGTGACTTATTGTCAGGAGACAACTCTTTTACAAGTTCCTTATTCAAAGAGTGAATTTTAATAAACTATACCTAAGATTGCAGAAGAACTTTCATTGCAAGTGTCCTTTTTCAGACAACTAGTACTGAAAAAGCATATTTCAGGAATATTCAGATATGAAACATCTTTTTAATTTCTGACAAATATTATCCTAGTAAAAGGCTCATCCACTAGGAGACTCTTACGGTTTATAAGGTACTTCCTGAAAATTTTGAACTAGGAAAATTTTAAGTTAACAATTAAGATTGTCCATTAAGGAAGAAAACTAGCAAGATGAGCCATTTAGACAATCAGATAAGATTAAATTCAAAATATGTATGATGGACTTTTGACAACTGAGGCCTCCAACCAATAAAAATATATTTAGTGGAAAATTTCAGAAGGGGGGAATGACTGCATGGTGGTTAGATCCTAAATTAAAGAGGAGGTGAAAGTCAATAAGCAAATGACTATAAATAATTCAATCTACAGTTCTTTCGTTAACTTGTGAAAAGAATATAGCTGTGGGATTGCTTTCAACACATATTGACGGTTATGATGTTTGCTGGTTGGTGGATTTCTTTTTTTTTTTTTTTTTCCCAAGAGTAAGAACCAGACTAGCCAACTAACCTTCTTAAAAAATACCAGACATCTATTTTTCTCTCAAATCTTGAGCAAATCTCTGGGGACATGTTTTTCACATCAAACCCTGCATGAAATTCTGCATACAAGATGTGATGCAATATGACAGATGTCCATGTGGACAATGTTAATGAAATGTGATTTTGTCATGAGCAGTAAAAACCTGGACATCAACTGCAATGCCAGAGTAGATGCTGGTGTACAGTAGATAATGTGAACAGATAAGCAGCTGAAATGCAACATGGTAACAGAGAAGCACAGCAAGGTTTTGGTTTATGTAGGCAGAGGGATCTTATAATGGATTTGGGAACACTGACTCTTTCTGGGCTGAATATTTTTTCAGTCTCATCATTAAATATCTAGTCTAAACTAATAATTCCTTCTCTCTCTTTCAAAGAGAGAATATGTGCTTCATGACAGAGTCAATCCTTCAATCTCAGACACCTGTCTCTATGAAATAGCCCAGTGAAATATCAGTATTTCAAAATTTGAGAACAGCAGAAAATTAGCAGAGTTCATACAATTACCTGTCTAAAACTCTAAAATTAAAATCAATTCCTCATGTGTCTTTGTGCATCTCCAGCATCAGAGCTGAAAAAGATTGCTTTGCACTGTGACTCTGACTTCACATCACGTTTTTGGAGAAGTCACATTGTTCAGATATATATATACATGGATTTAAGCACTTATGTTTGGGTATTTGGCATCTGAAAGTGTGACAATTTATTGTCTGTGCTCTTTTTAAACTAGCTATACCAGGACTGTGAATATGATCATGAATACATGGGTATCCCTTGCTTCTTCAGTGAATCTGTTTTCCTCAAAGAGCTGTCAAGGTGGCCGCTGAAGAACTTCGGTTGAGGACGGTCTTTTATTTATACAATTATTCTGTTGCTAATGAGTTTTCTCACAAACATCTTTCCCCAGATGATGTTTTTCATGTAGTTTTAGAGAAAGTGATTGCCAAGACAGGGATCCTGGATAACAGAGAAATTAATCTTGGCCTTTTATTCTAAAGGACGTTCCAGATATTTTTTTCAGCCTCCTTTTTTTTTTCTTTAAAGTGTGTGAAGTTCTCCAGTTTCTGTTTTTCATTGTGTATCAATGGCTGACTCATAAATAGAATTATTTTTTTATATATATTTATACAGATGTATGTATATGACATATTAAATCATAACAACTTTTAAAAGTCCTCAAAGTACAATTCTGAGCCTTAGAAAAATGTTTCTAATATTCCCAGACTAACGTGAGGCTAATAGCTATGATCTTAAGCTAAGATACCATATCAATGAACTTCTTAGTAGGTGTTGGGAGAGCACGGTGGAAGTAAACTGTGGGTGGAGTCTGTCAACAATCAGCCTTAGGTGTCATCCCAATTATGTGTAGTAGCTCAGTGAAAACTGACACCAGTGTTAAAAGGAGAGGAGCCCTTAATAAGAAGACAAATATATCACTTAATATTCCAATTTTTAATAGGAGCAATAATTTGTTATTGTGAGAAGGATGCATCATCATGTCATCCTAATTTACACTAAAACTTTAAAATGTGCATGGTGGATCCCCAGATATTTCATTAGAAATACTCAAATTCAGCAACCGTGTTGATCACTTGTTTGTCACGGAATTGGTACTTGGTACTCTTCACTACCTCCATATGATTTCAGATGAGCTGGAAACAATACCAGTGAAAGGAATGATAATGATTCAACAGAGTGCAGAGATAGGGCTGTAGAAATGAACTGTAGCTGACCTGTAGCTAAATACAACTGTTGTACCCAATTTTCTCATGCCAGAAGAAAAATTGCTAAATGATTGATTACTAACTGGCTAAAAATGACTGACTGATTGAAAACATAGCCTGGTATAAGGACTGAATTTTAAAAAAGGGCCATGGCTGGAACTATAACTGCAAGGATGGTTGGGACAATGTAAAACATTCAATACAGATATATTTCAGCATTATTTTTTCAGCTGGCCTGGTGAGTTGTCTGATTTTGCACATGTGGCAGTTTGACCAGATGTGACCACGTTACTATACACAATTATTCCTCTGTTATTGTCAACATTACATTGAGTTATCATTACATCATTTCTTTTGTAAATCCAATGTAGATATGCCTACAGATTGTTTATGATCCGTGTCATTGTATAGATTTTATGTGACAAAACACAGCCTGGACCTACATAGTTTTCTGCAGAATAATTACCAGTTGGCATACCAGAACGAATGGTGGGAGGCCATCAAACATCTCATCCAAGCCTTCCACCCATCTGTCCACTTGCTCTTCGTGGAACATGTAGTTTTTATACTTAATGATTAAACAGTTTTCTGTATATCATATTTTCAGCTTTCCCAAGCAATGCTTACATGCAGCACTTAGTGTTCATTTAATGTTCATTTCCCAATGTGTAACTTTGTGTCTAACTTCAACTGGTTAAAATAAAAGTAAGAAACACAATGTAAAATATTTATTTGCTACTTCATTTTCTCCTAATTTTCATCTGCATTGTCCTTCCCTAAAAGCATCTATGTTTTATATATATATATATATTTTTTTTTTTCTCCATTAGGGAAAAGTTTGGGTTAAATATTTTTAAGAGAATCTTGTTCTGTCTGCATTGATAATAATGTTGCTAAAGAAAAATAAGTTTAGTGGTACTTTCAGGAACATTTTTTAGAGGAAATATTTAATTAGTAACCGGTGACATGAATTAACTACTGAGAGAAAAATATATTTAAATTGTTAGATCTTGTAACTGAATGTATTAAAATAGAGCAACATGTACATTGTCTGTATGTTTCACAGTATATTTGGCATTAAATATTTTAAGGTCTGTGGCTGTATTTTCTCTCCTGCAAATACAGAATGCACAAACCCAGTGGATGCTGCAAACATTACAAGTTGCTTTGAAGTCAAAGTTTTTAATTTTCATTTTCTTTTTTGTTTGTTTGTTTTTGTTTTCTTAACATCAGTGAATTAATAGTCCCATGCCTTGGAGATGGCTCTCTGATGTAAAGGGTATCACCAAAATACCTGACAGTTGCCTCTGAACACATTGTGTCTGAAGCAGGCATGAAACCTCTCCACTGAGCCCAATTCCTCATAAAATCTGTTCAGTAGCTGTATATACAGGACAGCCTCTGCTCCAAAAATCAGCTGCACCAGGCAGACAGCTCCCCACCTGCCCTGTGGGAGGCTGTCACCTCCAGACACTGGCTCTGTGTGCCCAGCCTGCCACTGCACCTGATCCTGACTGCAGGGTGTCATCTTATTTTTTCTTTTTCATATCTTCCTTGTGCTCAACGTAAGCTGGAATGTTTTTGGTCCCCCTTTTTAATCTGTTTCCATGAAGCTTCTGATCCTATATTTTCAAGATGCTGAACTGAGACGTTAGATCTGTGGAAAATTAAGCTGGATGAGGCCATGATAGATCATCCATTCCACTCCCATTACAAGGTAAGATCAGCTGTACATCTGGTAGCTGCCTCTCAAACTTGTTTTTTAAAATGTCAATCTATGTGTTTGCCTACTTTTAGAAAGTGAGCTTTTTTTTGTCTTTACAAAAGTAGAACTATAAATGTATAGGTGCAATAGGTTAGTCTTGCCCTGCTGGTCACAGGAAATGATTTCTTCCCTTCTGATTTGTACCCTACTTTGTAATCTTTGGTCCCACGCATCCCTCGATCCTCTTAGGAAAAAAAACTGCTCTTTTCAGTAGCATATCATAGTAAATTTGTTAGACTTTGGACCCTTTCTTTTCTCCACAGAGTCTCTTCTGCTCAATTATGCCTTCCTTGAAGTGTGGTGGCTCCAAACTGGGTGGTGTATTTCAAAGAACTTCCTAATTCTGCATTGATTGGGACAAACTTTGTTTTCCTAATTAACTGTGATTCCAAGACTTTAATGTACTCATTGCTGTTTGGTCTCCTTTTACTCATTTTGTGCTTGTAGTTGATTAATTTTTTTTACTGAATAATTTTTGTTTACATCCACACCAAAGAAAATCTTTAGAGAGTAGGCTTCAGCAATAGGAGACGACTGAGAATCCTAATCAAGATTTGAAAGGTTTATTGCAATGATCTGGATTTCTCCATCACCAGCTCTTCCTGGAAAGCCATTACATTGTGTCTGCATCTGCTTGGTGACTTGCTGGCTTACAAAAGCCTGGCTGAACTTAAGCTAAAAGTGAGACATGAGCAGCTCATACACAGTGACACCCACCAGCCAGCTGTGATATGAGACACCTACAAACAAACAGCATGAGGGCATCATCTTTATATGCAGAACTGTGCTGCACTGAAGGTAGTCAGGGTCTCTGAAGAAAAATGTTTGTCACAGGGATAAAAAGGGCAGCAAAAATTTCATCTCATTGCTTCTGAGGCCACAGGAGTCAAGTATCCATCCTTTTCTCTTTTCTTTCATATGCTTACTATAGATTGTGGTGCATTTCTACCCTTACTGGAATGGGAAAATTTATTTGTGTGCACGCATGTGATCCCACACTTAGGAGAGCAGTTTTCATTAGGCAGCATTCCTATGTGGTCTACATAGGATAAAGATGGATTTGACATCATGCAGGCCTGTAAAATTAACATGAAATGCATAAAATATGGATGCTTTATTTCTAATGATCTCAGTAATTTTGAACTAATGGGGGACTATGAAAAGGGCAAAAAAACCCAAAGTTTTTTTGTTGGGTGGAAAAATAGGATTACTTGGTGAAGCTTTCTGCTGCAGTCAGTCGGAAAGAATTTTCACAGAGAATTCTTTGGCTGAGATTTCCTAGCTGACTTACAGATAGAAGGTGACATATGCAGCTAGGATTTGCCTGTTAGTCTTAATATGAAAGCAGAATTCCTCCCAAATTACACATGGCACTGCTGCAAGCCTCCGGGAATTATGTCTAGCTCTACTATTTTGGGGAATCATTTTAACCTAGTAGATGCACATTGGCTGAGCACTTTAATTTTTCTCTACATCTGACCAATTGTTGAAGATTGTGTAATATTCAATGAAATCAGAATCAAATGTTTAATTGGAGCTTTATGTTGAAATTTATAACAGAGAGATATGACTCAGGCACTCGATCAAATAAATCAGTAAAACAAAAAGTGGCTTGTCTCATTTTGTGAGCAAGCTCTTCTGGAGTTTAAAGGTTCTTTGTCTTATCTGACACTTCAACAAGGCGAATCATTTAATGAATTAAAGTACGCATGCATTTCCCTTGCAGATTACTTTTAAGTAATGAAGTTAGTGTTTGGGCAAAACAATCAGCTTTACTTAATGGTGCTTTGAAACCAAGTCTCTAAGAAGAAGCTGAGTGATTTCTGCATGACTGCACTCCATGTCATCATCTGGTATGAAAAATGCATTATACTCTCACTTCCTTCCTCTCTAAGCAAACTCAATTTCCAACACCTGTGATTTGAATAAACTGTACACAGACTCCTATAAAAGAATTCAACTGTAAAAAGGTTATGGATTTTTAGAACTGCATTTCTGATATATCCACATTACCCAAAGGGAGCATGTGAGGCCAGCAAGCTGTAGGAAAGAAGCCTCTCTGTTCATTTAACACAAGCAGCAGAATAGAAATGCTGTCTTGTGAAGCAAGGCAATGAACCAGAGAGGCAAAGAAAGTGGTCCTAGGCAGGGCTAGCATCTTTCCCCAGCTGGGAGGAAGTCTGGTTGGGATATGTGGTGACAGCTTTGCTGTTGTTCTTATCCCAGGCTGGCAGTAGCTAAGCAGTTGTCTACTCCAAGAGGGGGACCTATGGGTCACTCCTTTCAGTCATGAAGACAAAGCACTTGAAGTGCTTGCATGGTTCGACCTTGAGCTGCCTGGTCTCTGGGTACTCTGTCACACTCACATTAACTCACTTTTGCTCTCTTGTTTTTCCCATCTTTCAGGTAAACTTTCCCTAATTCATTTTTTTTGGGTGTGCACTAAACCACATATCATTAAGCTAACTCTTACCAAGCCATCAATAGTGTACCTTTCATGATTTGGGTTATTAGTCTTTTCAAGCTTAGGTATTTTAGCCAAAATTTTGTGGAATGCCCAGTGTGCTGGTTTTTTTCATCATTGTATTGTGTCTGACCATCTGATCACCTCTAAGTTCAGTTTTTTGTTATTGTTTTTAATTTGTACAGTAATTAATGGTAATGATATGTGTGAATCTTGGAGTGTTTTGAAAACTTGAAATCATTATCTTCTATCAGTGAGGAAAGAACGGATGACTTGGTTTTATAGAACAATAAGCTAAGCCCTTAATTATCAACTGATTAAAATTAACATGCCCTTGACACCAATAAAAGTGCTGATTGAATTGTGTTAAAATCCAGATATCTGAATTGTGTATAAATTATGGGAAGAGTGTGAAAGTGGTTTTAATGATTTTAACAACTATACTGGCATCTCACACTTACCATTAAAGTTTTTCCACTTTCCAGCAGTTTTCATTTTTCACATTAATATTTTAAACAAGAATCTCCAAAGTGTGCACAAAAATATTACTCTGTAGAACAGATTGCTTAAATCAATTAAATTAATTAACAAAATTAAACATGTAATTTCAAGATATGTTTTCTGCATTTTTGCTGCTTTCAGCATCAATACATATTCATAATAGCAGTACCTGGTTCAGGAATATAAATAAGTTAATTCCAGAATATATGCTACAACATACTATTGTAATTCCTACTATGAAAATTTGATTTCTTAAATCTCAGACTTGAAATTTTTTTTTCTCCTTTTTCAAAGTAGGTTTTTTTCGTATCTCATTGCTTGCATTCTGACATTTTGAGACATTGTACATGGCTATCTTATCCACTGCACTTTAGGAAGAATGGCATATCTTTCTGATCTCCTTCTGTACTTGCCACCAATTACTCCTGCATACCTTGTAATTCCTCTGCTGCACAGATCTAGTCAAGTTTCAGAGACCAAGTGTCTTATGACCTCAGGATCTTGTAATGATCAAAAGAGGCAATATATCTGAAATAATAGCAACAGAATTTTATTCCCTTCAAATTTGAGTAGACTGTGCTTGTTTTAAGATAAGAATACCTATGTGGAAAGAAGCAGTTCTCTTCTGTTCATGGACCAATCTTGCAGTTGAAACTCATGCTAGAATCAAGTGTTTATACACTGTTACTTTGGAGGGATACAGGTTTTCGAAATAAAGAGGAAAGGAGAACTCTGGCAACAAAAATCAGTCAGTCTCACTTTGATAGCCAGCAGGACACGATAATAAATGCACTTATAACTACTATAAAGGACAAACTGTAATAAATGCACTTATAACTACTTAGCAGATAATGAGACAATAAATAAATCAATGAACAATTCAACTAACTGGCCAACCAACCAGCAAGATCTGATTTGGCAAGCATTTCACAAGATGGGATCGCAATTTAAAATGTCTTCACAAATGGGAGGAATAATCAGAAATCAACAGTGGGCCAGAGAAAAAAAAGCAGGTAGTAGTACAAGACTGATGGAGAAAAGCAAAACTTGTTTTTTCATGCTTTGCTAAGAATCTATTTTAAAAGGTGTGTGATTTTATTAGTCAAGATGGTGCTTGGAAAGCCTTGCTTGGGTACTGCTTCCTGGAATTGCTACCACTGCTGTTGGAAAGGATCTATAGACTAGTGGTGGGAATATGAGATTTGGAAAATAATTTGCAAGGAATAATTGAAGTGATTCAATTTTTTTTAATATCTAGGAAATAGGAGACTAAATAAAAAGTGGGAGATGTAATATTTTTATACTGTATAGAAAGTCATAATGAGTAGGGGAGTTGATGTATCTCTTTTGTAGGTGGAACAAAAAGAAGTAGCTCTCCTCCAGAAAGATATAGCTAAGGTTACACCTGTAAAAGTTATGAAACTTCTTCAGAAGATTATGGAGTTTACTTCCTAGACAAACATCTGTCAGGGTTACTTGAGGTTTATTTCATCTTGTCAGAGTGTGTTGGGATCTATTCCTGCAAGTTTGGTACCTCTTTGTTCTGTATGTTGCTGAAAAAGTTGTCAATTGCATGGGCAGAAGAGTAGCAGCGCTGTAATTCCTTCAGACCTTGTTGCTAGTGGGAGGTGACTCTGAGAGCTGGATGAACATCTGTCTGCTTTATATCTATTAAGAAAGAGCAGGTTCAGAGTTTGCCATTATTTTTGTGTGAAATACTATATAAAGTTTTAAAAGGATGTTCATTCATTTTTTGACCTCATCATACATGATTACCAGATTCTCTTTTTGTTCCTTTCCAAGTTTCTCTGAATTACTCTAATTAAGTGGAATTAAGATAGATTTAGGCTGAAGGATCCTGAACAGAAGGAATAGACTTCTCCATCAGATGAAAACATTCCTTGTAAACTGTGAACAGTATCGTTAGGTTGAAGTAAGCCTTCATGTATTTATGTGCCCAGGAAAAGCAAATGCATACTGTCTTTTCAGAAGCAGATATTTCCCTGTTGAGAGGGAAGATCACATCTTGTACTTTCAATTTTGATCCACAAAAGATTTTGACTATTTTTCTTTAGCTGCCATTTTCAAAATAAAAGTTCTAACTCAAGATCACAGATGTACCAATGCTCCCATATTTTTGTCTGAGATTTCCTCATAGAAGTCTGGGTGTACTTTCAACATGTGTTGCATGAGAATATACACACTCATGCTATGTATGATATGTTCTGAGTATGTTGGATTTTCTGTCCTGACCAGAGGTACAGGATCAGCAAATCCTGCATATCTGCAACTAAATGAACTAATTATGTAAGTGCTATGTGGTAACTAAAAACCATAACCTAAGTTAGCCTAATTTAACCTAGTTATTCAGGTTATAACCTAGTGATTGAGTTTATCTAATAAGTTACAGACATTTTTTGGACATACTCCAAGTACTGGTATCAGAGACAGAGACAATGAGTGTACAGACAGATATCCTATTCTGGTATCTATATATTAGCATGTCTTATTACTGTTTTTTATGTAGTCATAGTTTTGCCTTCTTAGGCCACTATAAATCCAGGCCTGTAGGTTATTTATAAGTCACAGTTGGACCTAATACTCTATTATTTAAGAGAAAGAGCAAAAGATATGAGCAAACATCATATGAAATTGACATTCAAAATGTGCCAAACAACCTGAGTGAGCTCACAGCTCTACAGTACACCTGTTGTCTGGGAGCACATCTAAGTTCTTAAACAGAAAACAGAAAAGGTTTGGTCTTCAAACACATGTATGGTAGAAACTAATCAAACAACACCCAGTGACATCCTTTACACACACACACACACACACAAAAAACCCCCGAGCGTGTAAATGAATCTACATGGAAATTAAGACTGTTCTCCCCTGTAGCCAATATAAATGAGCTGCACTATAGAGTGGTTTTCTGTTGTGATATGGTAAGATTATGTTCAGAAGCCTTTGCTTGTGAACAGACATAGATGGATGTTTCTGCCTATTATAATTAGCAGTTTCCAGCATCCACTATACTGACTTGTGATCTCCAACTATTTGAAAATATGTGCATATCTTTAGCAAAACTCTTTCAACTTCCCTACAACTTTGAGAGGATTCTTAGTCAGTTTCAAATAGAAAATACCAAAAGAGACTTTGTTGTCATTAATTAGCATAAATAGGTATATACATCACTCCAGGATGAGAAGAGTTTTCCTTGTTTATTTGTCAAGTTAAAAACAATGGTTTGGAAGTATGAGCAAAGAAAAAGGGTTTTGAAAATAATGAGATAGATGTCCTAGTTTGGTGAAGTGTGAGAATTTTTTGTATTAAAAAACTCTTCTCATTTCTTCAAACACACATGATAGAATGCACAGACAGTGCTTTAAATTCCTTTCCTTAGCAGTTGCAAATGTTCCTGAAAGAATTTAATCAAGTAATTTAACAGTGCATAGCTTTCAAATGATGATTTTTGTGTTAAGACAGAATTAAATTAAGGTTTCCAGATTTCATGCTGCAGTGTAGGCTCCCTATTTCCAAACAGGAAGGCATGAAGATCCAACTGAAGCACAGATTAATTGTATTAAAGAGAGAGAATTTGACTCCCAGTATTGAATTTTAGATTGGTATGGGTAGGGGTTTTCTTCCTGTTTATTATAAGTGATGAATAAATATTGCCAATGCAAAATGATCATGTAGTTGCGAACTCTGAGTGTAGGTCATCCCTGAACCTGTGTTTGACCCTTTTATGGTAGAAATATGGTCCTAAAAAATAGGCAAAATAACAGTTAATAAATACATCCTCTGCACTCAGCTGGATTGGACTCTGGTGCATGAGTCTAAGACAATAATTATGGCCTCTTGATGATTTTTGCCAATAGCTTGAGTCAAAAAACTAGTATTGGGCAGATTTTCATGGATAAGTGGTGGATAAGACGAGAAGGAGACCAGTTACCGTGACAGCTATTATATAGTGGCCTGGTAACAGGCTGGCAAGGTGAAAAATACAGAGGTGTGTTATTAGAAAATGGGATGAGAGAATAGAAATAAAATAAGAGATAATTGTCTTAAAAGTTAGAGACAACGTTTATTTAAAGGGTCAGTTTAGAGGAAAATTAATTTTTTTTTCCAAGTCTACATCTCCATTATTTGACATACAGCTGAATCTTAAAAGCTTCCATTTCTTTTCTAAATGGCACCTTTCAGACATTTCAATACATCTTTATGTTTGCAATGGAGACATATAATTTGAAGCTTAGCTTTAGCACAGATGTCTGTTAATACTGCCTGTCATCTGTCCAGATCTTTTTATACAAAGAAAATGGTTATTTTAATTGCTGCAGTTCATTAAGTTTGAATGAGACTGAATGAACGACATATTTAAAAACATTGCATAAAATAATGAGAATTTTAAAATAATATGATGCTCTAATAAGACTAATATGGCACATGCAGATGCCTTAGAGAATCCCTCTATGTTGTAGTTGTACAAGATCAATATATACATATACTTGCTTTTTATATTTCTAATTTTCTACAAATATATTTCATTTTTGTTCTCTTCTAGGAAAAATGCTGCAACTATTGAGGTTGTTTGTGCTTTCATTAAAAAATCTGCATTCATGTAAAAAACTTGTTTTAACTTAACCATTGCTAGACCCATTTTGTTAATATCTTCAACATGTTCAGGCCATATTTTTCAGGTACGAAATTGTTTCAGAAAAATTCTTAGCTGAATTGTGAAAGAAAGAGAATTGATATTTAGTCATGGAAGACTTACAGTTTGGTCTTTATCACCTTTACTGGGAGATAAACTTCTTGGAAAAGAGTTCAACATTTCCAGATTGTGAGGATGAGAAAATGTAATATCACCAATATGACTCAAAGCTTTTCATAAATGAGGAAAAGCTAAAAAAAAATTGTTATACATATTGCCGTTGTAGGACATGAGACACTCCAAATATTTCAGAAGGCAAATAGCATAAAGAAGGCTTTATTGTTTAATTCTTACTACCTTTTATAAGGTGTTCCAATACAGACTTAACATGATTGCTAACTCTTTTTTAGTTTTATTGGTGAAACTAGAGAAACACAAACACACAGCTGTACAAAATTGTTTTGAGAAAGGACAATTATTTACCAAGATGGTTTTGAGAAAAGGTTCTCCTGAGAAACCTTCCCTTGGGAAAGTAGTCAGCCACTATTAGCAGGCTAAAATCTTTCTCAGACTCAAAAAATCAAGCACACAACATATAAGGATCTAATTATAGTATTTTTCTGCATTTGGCATGTGATAAAGAAAATGAACCAGTTGCAAATATTTTTTACCATTGTTCACTGTAAATGTTCCCTCCATGGCAGCAGATACTTCTCAAAGTCCTTCCCCCACAGGTTTCCTTCCCTCTTGGTTTAACTCTTCATGCTTCAAACAGTAATTGCAAATAAAAGACCTGGAGGGATCTCCATCAGTGGAAAGAGCTAAGGCAATCAAGTTAAAAGTGAGAAATAACAATTGCAGCAGCACCTGCACTGGGGACACCCATCACTATGTAAAGAGCAACTGTCCATCCCATTTGGGAGATCTGACTTCCTACAGGAACATCAGTTGTAAGGAATGCCAAGGAAGTTATAGGTCTCCCTTGAAACTCCCACCACATCTTAAGCTCAAACGGAGTCCAGTTTTTCAACCGTGTTTCATGACTTTGGTGGAAGCTTTTGGTCTACTTGAGCCATAGGCAAGTGAGGTTAGATGAAAATTGCCAGACGCCTGGGAAGATGTCTAAGTAACTTCCAAATCTGTTGAAAAATCTCACATTTTGTCACAAATTAAAGCCCTCATCCTTTTCTAAAATCCCGCCAATCAGCACACCAAACCCCAAACCAAGGCATTTTATATAGCAAGATTTATAGTAAAGCTTTTGAGAAGTTTTCTCTCTTGAATGCTGTTTTTGAGTGCAAAAACAAACCAGGGGTCAGATCATATTTTAATTAGAGAAGTCTAAAACTGGAAGCATTCTGATTTTCATGAAAGGTGTGAAATTTAGAGCAATCTTTGAATAATACAAAAGGAGACTTTTCTCTTTGAGCTTGACAGGTTTTGCTAAATGATTAGTTTTCTTCAAGCTGAATTCTGCTCTGAAAATTCAATCAACAATCATGCTGCCTATTGCTACTTAGAAAACGCTTTTCACTTTTTTCCATCTTTCATCATTCATGTGAAAAACTAATGGAAAAATTGCATACTCATAACCCAAATATGAATGATAATTTATTGCACACAAAGTAAAGAAATAAAGCACAGCTTTCTTGAAATAAAGCACCAGCAGTCACTTTAGAGAAATAGGATGAGGGGAGCAGTCAATACTGCAGGTTTAGAGAAGTCAGACAAAATGCTTTATTGCTTTTCTTTCTAATTCTTGCAAATTTGGATGCAGCTGTTGGCATTGATGAGGACGTATTCGGGCAGGTGAGGCATCTCACCTTACATGACATAAATTAAATATTTCTTGATCACTAGCATGATTTGGTAACTCCAAATTAAAAGCTTTGTTATTTAAAGTAGTTCATTTCAATTCCAGAGATGATGTGTGGCAACAGAGATAGTCTTTTAGTATAAATGTTCAATCCTTTGCCTGAATCTAGAACTATATTCAGACTATTTTTTTTTCAGAATACCAAAGAAAAAATGATAAATGTGCCTCTAAAATGTGTATTAAGTCTGAACAAACACGAAATTTAAGTCCAAATGTACTTAAGGTATTCACAGGCTTAAATGATTTATGTTGTCCTAGTTTGTATTTGGGATGGCTCTTAGGACAGGATGGGCTCTTCTCAAATTCATAACCTTAACTTAGAGGGGGAAAGAGCCTTTTGAGGGTTAAGGCAGTGTAGAGCTATGGCTATAACAATTGTCTTATAACTAAGAGGTTTCTTTTCCCTTTCAGCTTTTGTACATTTGTAAAGTAGTCCCTTGTGACAGATCTCTCCAGCAGACAGAAAAAGAATCTTAGAGTTATTGCAAGAAGTCTTAAACAAATGAGGATAAAAGTTTATACCAGGTCTTCTTTTACCCAAACCATTAGTGGCACCTCTACATAGTAAAAGAAATAAGAACTGTCAAATCATTTAATGGTTTTTTTTTTTGTTTTTTTTTCTCTTGCAACTATCCCTCCTCCAGCAGGTTTTGTGTCAGAGGATCTAAATCTCTTAATATTAAAAAAAAAAAAACAAAAAAAAAACAAACAAAACAACAAAACCAAAAAAAACAAAACGAAAAGCAAAGTCCCTTGCTCTTGTCAGTGGAACTAACTTGAATGCGAATTGTCACAAGTAAAAGCATATTTCTAATGTCTAATGACAAAGGAAAATATAAATATGGTAAGAGAGACCTTTTGTTTTAATTTCAAGAGTTTTTTTTCAGATTGCTTTAATTAAGAATACATTTCTTGAAGGCCTGGGGCACTGCCTAAAACCCCTTACTTGCTGAACATTTCCCATGCCTTTCTGATTTGTTGCATATTGCCTTGGAAACCCAAAAGGAGCTTTTACATTGCTATGGAAACAAATCAATATAACTATATTTACATTTTGTTTGTAGACCACATAGTATAAAAACCAAAACACACACCTGCATGGATAGAGCATGGTATATAGTTGGGGATTTTGTTGTTTTCTTTTTAATTAAGAGAAATATTAGGCGATGCTGAAACAAGTGTCTGTTTTGTTCTGCTGCAGGGGATGAAAAACCATTCCCACTTTCTGTCATGTGTTATTTTAATTCACAGGTTTTACAGTCAGTCTTTCAGGGATTATGACACTAATCTAAGATTAACACTGACTTTGGTTTTGTAAGTGCTTTAACTGGTATTTTACCAAACCTAAATTATATACTCCTCTAAATGGCAAGAATGTAGTTATGTTTTCCTATAAACATTGGAGAATTACTGTCTTAATCTGACAGCTAGAAGAGCCTTTCAACCCACATTAAACCACAAATCCATATTGCCACCTTCTTTGCTACCATATTACTTTTCCAGAATTCTTAGCAAGATATTTTACACTCTTGTTTGACTTATGAGAGGCTCACAAAACCTCTTCTAAGCTTTTTAAAGTAGAAAGCTCTAATTTCTGGTTAAATTATGCAAAAAATTCTTTTTTTTTTTTTTTTTTTTTTTTTTTTTGTGTTTTACTTTGATCATTTTCTCTGACTGGTCTCTCCATAAAGTACTGAATAAACTATCACTGCTCTACTCTTCTCTGTTTCTTTGCACACACCTTTGTAGAGCTGCAGAATCTTACAGTAGGACCTGGTTTTGACTTACATCAAATGTACTTTACAATGAAGTAACATTTTGCTTTTGCGCAATAGTTTGGGTTTTTTGATTAGTGACAAACTAGAATTTTGAATGCTTGTAGAAAAATACACATGAACAATTTTATCATTCCTATTTGAGGAACCTTATTGATGTGGGAATATCAAATTTAAGTAGAAGTATATGACTTTATCATGAATATGTAATTTAGCAAATATTTTAATTGGTTTAAAATTTTCACCTACTAAAAGGCTTCAAATGTATACAAAGATTGAGTAGTCATAGGATTTAGCACTATGGCTCCATTTCTGCACTTGCATCTATACAGATGGATCCTAGCTCCTCCGTGAAGCTCTACTGACTTGAAAAATCAAAGCAAGCAGTCAGTGGGGCATGACATAAATTTCAGGGTCTGTTCACAGGAATTAAATGACATATGCAATACACAACAGTTTTTGCATTTCCTCAAGCTAAACTCAATTTATATTAGCCTGCTTTAAACAAACTAGTTTAAGAAATAATATACAAGGCCAAGTCAGAGGTTAGTGCCAGTCTGAGCTAAGGCATTGTATTTTCTAGTCAAAGATTTTGCCCTTATCAATCTGTTTAAATGGAAACTGTTTAAATGGAAACTGCACACTCCTTTTTTCTGATTGTAGAAAAATGTTCATTTGAAAGTGAGCATACCCTACACCATAGCTTGTTGAAATGAAGCCAAGACTGAAAGATAAGAAGAATATTGATGGGTATGGACATGAGTATTTAATTACAAGGATTATTCTAATTTTCCTGTAATAGCTAGAAGCTAGAATGGGTTGCATCTGGTGAGACTCTGTACATCCTCAAAACATTTGAAGAAAGAAGCACATGTTGGCAGATTTGAGATGTAGGGTCATTTCAGGAGTAAATAGAGTAGCAAGTGGTGAAGCAGATGGTACTTCCTACCCATTAGTCCTGCTAGAGCTCACAAGTCATGAAAGAGATGAGCACGTGTATCAGACCTACCTGTAAAGCATACCTGTCCCAGAAAATTCCCCTTTGGAATCACAGGAGAAATTATCCTCAAATTTGGGGACACAAGGAGCAAAAATCACTGAAAACCCTATAGCAAGGTGGCAGAAATTGAAGCCCATTACAGAAGTCCATAGGAAGTTGCTAAACTTCTCATTCCTCCACTTTGAGCTCCTTATCCCCATTTTACATCATTTGATTGCTCTTTTTAGTTAATGTTTTCAGAAGCACCAGACTTGATCACCCATGGAAAGACACAGTTTTTTGTCTCTGGTATTTTCTGGATCAAGGTTAAAGTGAATGTAATCCAGCTGAGTAAAGAAAGACAAAAATATTCCTAGTCTTCCATTCTATAAGCATGTGCTTCTTTCAGAAAAGTGCGTATCTCTATTGAAGCTGCTGAACTGCTCACCTGGGCACTTTGCCAGAAGTAGGTCTTTTGGTATTTATTCTGAATGCATACTCTTGGAAATGAGTGTAAGTTTAAGCAACTCAAATATAATTTAAAATCATAACTTAAAGATATATTAGTTTAATATTTATTTAATTGGATCCCACCGTTTGGTTTTCCTGCGTGTTTTTTGTTTTCACAGTGTTTCCTTAGCCTTTCAGGTTTATCTTTTCCCTTGTGTTCTTGCTGCTGGCTGTTAGAAGGAATGGAAAACAGTTACTGAAATGATCCTTAACAGAGATCTATGATATCAAATGTCATTTGTTGGTCACAAAAGGACAGGGGCATTTTATTTCCAGTGATTGTTAAAACTAAAGCACAGCACTCCTGGAAATATAAGGCACATCCTCCCAGATACTAAAATTCCTCTAATCAGATGACCTTAATTCAGTGATGATGAGATGCTTAATGGTATTGAATATTATCAGACAAAAGGAGAAATGGAAAGAAGCCAACCATACTTTTAGGATTTGCCTTTTCATTTTTTTCTGATCTCTTGATTACATGCAATTTAACATTCAATCTTGCTTAGTTTGTTTTCATTTACTGTGCAGAGTGGTCTATTACGTCTCCATTTGGCATGTGATACTTCTCTTTGGGTGGTCTTTATTTATTGGATAGTTTGTTCTGTGATCTTCATCTCATTAGTTTTCTTGTGAAGTGTGATTTGATAGTTAGGCCTACAAAGTCTTTGTTGATATGTTTATATCTTTTTTTTTTTTTTTAAACTCTCATTTCTCTCTATCTAATAATTAGGGGATGGTGGAACGTCTTCTGATACTTCCCTTTTCCTTGCAGACAGGATTTCCTGACAGTGTTAACTTCCCTCCTTTAAATACCTAGGTAGGGTGAAGTTCCATTGCTCAGTCAGCTTGTAAAAGGTGTTGATATGAATGAGACAAAGATGTGATCCTGCCTACTGAGATTGTCCAAACTTGTGGGTCTTCCTGCATGGGGTTTTGGTTTTTCCAGCCACATCTGGAAAGCACATTGATGGATAACTCCTGTGTGTTACATGTGTCAGTAAAAATGACCAGAATGTTAAAACTGCCAAAGGTCCTATTGCCTAGAAGAGATTAGAGTAGTAATAAATCTTGCCAGTTGGTTTCCTGCAGGCAAGGAACAAATATTTCCCCCTAAAAGTGAAGAGCGCAAGCCTTTATTATCACTTTGTTTAAGAGAGAACAAAATGTCAAATGACTGAGCAAATCCATGCAGCCTTCTCATTTGATTGCTGTCAAAGGAGGAGTTTGAAACATGGCTTTGACATGCATCCAAAGCACTGACTCCCTTCCTAGTGTATGTGGAAGGTGGCAGTGCAGTGATAAATGTATTCTTTATAATGGAAAGAAAATTTTTTGCCAACTTCTACTCTCTGTCTTTCTGTGCACTGGAAAGGAAAAAAACCCCAAGAAATCAGAAAATGATAACTTTGGTGAAAGCCTGACTACCCTGTACTTAGCTATCAAAATATCTGAGAACTGATTTTAACAGTTGACAGAGAAAACTGTAAAAATTTAAGCAAGTATTTAGAAATTGAAACTTCTCTTGCTTTCAAAAGAACAGATGCTTCTTTCTTACAGAGGACAGTCTTTACAGGGGTTATGTAAAAGCACTGGTACAGTGACATGATATGCAACCCAAAATGAGCTGGAATAACATGCACAAAAAATAGAAGGAATTATATGAGAAAAGGCCAATATAAGAAATAGACATACTAGAAAATTAAAGCCTGAAAGAATAAAAAGCCAATGCTCTTTCATTGTATAATGCTAAAGTTTGAATTAATTATAGTAGAAGTAAGATTTAAGAAGGATCTGTGATTTTCAAGGTGACACTACATCTTTAAATTAAAAAAAGAAAAAATTGCAATTACTTTCCCGTGCCTTGTTTTTACAGACACTAAATTTTTTGCATTTGAACTTTTGCTTCAGGTCAGAAGTATGTCCTAATTGATGTGGCATGGAAGAGTAGGGCTCATTTTCAGCACAGCTTGAAGGAGAATTGAACGACTTTGATCACTATTAATAGAAGTCCTACCCCCTATCCCTGCTCAGTGTGTGCTGAAGATTTGCCCCAATGTCAGGAGATATTTGCAACACTAATAAAAGCCTTTGAGAAACATGCAAGGTTTTATGCAGTCTTGGAGGGCAAAGGTGGGGGTGGGTGGAAGAGGAAAGAAGCAATTTTCTGTTTGTAAAGGTCACATCTGATGTGGTTTTGAACTCAGTGGTGTTGTAGATAATCAGGTGAGACAACTGTCATGTCCACTGGTGACTCAGCCTAACCCTGTCTGCTTAGGTTATAGGAACTGTGCGTCTGGCATAACATCAGTTTATTTGAGACCATATCAGTGTCTGTCAGTATCTGAAGGGGGATGCCAAGAGGATGGAGCCAGCAACAGCACAAGAGGCAATGGACAGAAACTCATGCACTGGAAGTTTCACCTGAACATGAGTCAGAACTTCTTCACTGTGCTGATGACCGAGGCTGGAACAGGTTGCCCAGAGAGGTTGTGGAGTCTCCCTCATGGGAGACATTCAAGAACTACCTGGACACAATCCTGTGCCTTCTGCTCTAGGATGACCCTGCTTGAGCAAGAGGGTTGGATACTCTGTGGTGCCTTCCAGCCTGATCCATTCTGTGATCCTGTGATTTTTTCACTGAAGACCAAGGTAACTGGTATTCTGTCTTTATATTCACTTATTTTGACTATTAGTAAACAAAAACTGGAGTCCAGTAGGGTAACTCATCGCCTTTCTATTTTCACAGGGTTCACTGGCTCCCCCTCCATTTCCCCTCCCTTATCTTGCATGTTTGTCTATATAGATATTATAGCTTAAATGGCACATTCTCTTATTTTCTGATTTGTACTCTGAAAGGGAGAAGTAAAACAAAGAAATTACCTCATCAGCAAATCAATTGTATGATATCCCTGATCATCATTTCCATTCCTGTTACCTGCCAGACCCAAGGGCTTTAGATGAGTAACAGTGGGGAAGAACCAACATAGAAACTGGATGTTGACCATGATGAGAGAGCTTTGGGCCTTGAAGGTGTCTGAGGAAAGACTTAAGCCATCATGGTTTCATAAGGAAAGGTGCTGAACTGGCATATTTGGTGGAAAATAAAAAAAGTGGACTGCGGCACAGAAACATGCCTACAGCACCTCTGCCAGAGAAACTAATGGAATGTGGCAAGATATTATTTTTGAACTGAACGTACCTTTAAATAAGAAAATGTAACCCCAAGTGTCTTGTCATATGCCACTAAGATATTTGCTGTACCTGAAACATTAATTGTGACTTGTATGGGGTTTTTTAAAATTTTTTTTCCTGAATCACTGAAGCACTATTTTATTCTTGTTTCTGTCAGAAATGATTGTTTTTGTCATATATTTAGTTTTGGAGCACTGCCATGTTTTTTTATTTCATCATGCAAACTCATGCTGGACATCTATTATTGTCCCTGATGGCCTGAGGGTTGTATCACACACTATTAGTTTAAAGAATATGACTTAAGCCCACCTAAAATGGGAAAGGTTAAACTCTGTAATTAATCCACTACATTGGGTGAGTTACACTCCACACAAACATCCACTTGATACTGTGAAATTCTTTGTTTTTCTCTCCTTCTTTAAAATTGCTATGATGGAGTCCTATTTCATGTAAAAAAATTAGGGTCCAAATGTTAAGTTTTCATTTTTTACTCCAAGCTTTTCCCCCCTTTTTATCTTATTTTTGGGGACACCTATAATCTGTGAATGTTTCTGATTTTTCAGTACTTTATGCAGGAACATTTGGCCTTCAAACCTTCATACCATTGTAGCCCTGGAAGGGCCAATACCTTAAGCCCCAGTGTAAACACAAAGATGTTCCTGCATCAGCCTTTCCTATGCTGCCTCAGAGAAGCTATTCTAGTCCCAGATTATTCCCCAGTCAGCACAGCTGTAAAAAAAAAAAAAAAAAAAAAAGGTGACAGTTGTTTCAATGAGATATTTTTACTAAAGAGATATAGATGTTTACGGACTACTGAGATGATAGATGTTTATAGGTACAGCAGCTCCAAATAATAGGAGCTTTTGTAAAAGTTGAACTACTTTATACCAGCAAGTGTGTTGCCATACACTACGAAAAGCTTTTCAACATTTTTTTCAGATTAGTTTAGTTCTGCTCAGCTGTTGATTGAAAAGAGAAGCCAGTGAAGATCAAAAAAGGTTAAATAACCCAAAGCCAAAACACAGCCCTGCTCTCCAGATGTTGCCATCTGGTCTCCAAGATTCTTTTTACTTATTAATTTCTCTCAAAATCCCTCCTCAAATCCCTTCTCTTTCAACCTGACTGCAGAGTTCCAAGTGGGACAGAGTAGGCAGCGGGCTTTTGTTTTGCTTGGAAAACATTCACACCATCACTTCTTTGAAGAAATGGCTGTGTTATGACTGATAGTTTTCAGATTTTTTTTTCCCCTGTATTTGTTTGATAGCAGCCTCCAGCAGCTGCTGCAGCTGGGAGCAGAGGCTTGCTGCAGTCAGAGTCAGCCTGCAGGAACCCAGCGAGACCCTGGAGCACCTGCCTCATCTACAGGAGGTAACACCAGGGGGTGGTTCTCCTCTGCACACTAACAGGCCCAAGGATTTTGCATGGGGGATTGCATCTTGCCATTATGCCCACAGCTGTTCACATTGCTGCTTTGGGCAGACCTCCTGCTCTCAGCCATGTGCTGAGTGGAGTGCCTTCTCTTCCTCTTCTGGTTGTCTGTCGGGTCCTGACATGAGGCATCGCTCAAGTACTCCTCAAGTCTCACAGACTTACCTAATCTACAAGCTGAGAGAGGATCTGACACTGCTGCATACCACAGAGCACCAGAACTCTTTCCCTATTCTCACTGACAGCTCTACTCCAAGCTTAATATCAACTGTTTTTGGGTTTTTTTTCCTGTGGTTTTTTCCCCTCACATTTCTTGCAATTATTGTGTGCTTACTCATGGTAAATGAAAACTGCTGTATGCAGAGAGTTCTATTTTGCTATCAGTTCAACTCACAGAGCCTGGCTGACTTTTGAAATAAGCCAGACGTGGTGGCAGTGATTAGCTTTCTGTTGGAAAATTTTCCCTTCCCTCAGGGAAGTATGCAGGGAAATACGTTGGTATGCAGCCATAAATTCACCATGTATCTCATCATTGCAAGTCAGTACTTGCTGCCTCTGACTGCTCACAGCCTTTTACCAAGGTGGTCCAGCATGATCCTACCTGGATCTGCCCCTGAAACCACTTTGCCTTTAGGACACAAATACCAGATCAGAATAGGTCCTGTCTTTAACGGGTCTAATATCTCCAGATCCTAAACATGAAGGACCTGAAATTCCAGTTTGCAGATAAACATTATTCAAGCGGGAGCAGTTGTAAAATGGGCACAAGCTGCAAATTCTGATGAGAAGTGTGAAAGCCAAGTTTTTCTCAGACACTTTAGTGAGTACTTGAGAGATCTGCTGTAGTTTGTCACCAGTCACACTAAAAAAGCCCAACCACCAGAGATTTTTGTCAGCAATCTTTCCTCTTATTTTGTTTTTATGAAGGAAGGCAATGTTTGTTTTGACTTTCTTTCCCATTCCATTGCAGCAGAGAATGATGATACTGCAGCCCAGTTAATGTTCAATTTGACTAGTACTAGGAGAGAGGCATCAGCATTGCAGAGTAAAAATCTACCAGTTTCCCAAATTGCTGTACCTGCATGTTCCATTAAGGATCCAAATAGTTAAAGATCCATGAAGTAAAACTGGATCTTGTACTGCTTTGGGGCAAAACAAGAGTGGTGGAGCTGTTTGAAGGTGATGGGATATCTCTCTGCCAGTGGAATGGAAGCAGAAGTATGGCTTTAGGGCCCATGTGAAACCCATTGCACTAAGTAGAGATTTTTGTTTCCAGCAAGGGCATTTAATCATGTCTGAAATGCCTGTCTAAAGGGATCTGTAGTCCTGAGATTATCCCTGTAAATTCCTGCAATAATAAAAATGGCTCCTATCCAGAAATGTTGGCCCCTGTAATATAAATCACAAACCACTATGGAATAGCAGTTAATCTACCAACAAACCTGACTTGTTTCAAAAGAGTCAACACAAGCCCATTCTGTCTTCACAGAGCCCCAAACACTTTCAAACTTGGCCCTTTGCATCATTATTAAACAACAGAGGATAAAATTGTGTCTCACATAGCACTAAACCTTTCTATGCTTTGACATAGGATAAGATTCACCCTAGATTTTGTCCTGTACTGCACTGTAATGGTTCTCTGTGACAACAGCACCTAGATGTTACCATGATATGAATTATTGCATGAGGGGAGGATAAAATATCTTAGTTAACCTGAATAGATAAATGTCATCAAATTTCAGCCTTTCAGAAAGTCAATGGAGCATTTCAGTTTGATTCTCCAAAAGTATAACCTGGCTCCAGATAGTCATCTTGCCCATTGGATTTGAAAAGTGAGGAGTGCTCCAGACCAGTTATGTGGGGCATTTAATCAGACAACAGGACTTCAGAAAAAAAGCAGGAAGGGCTGAACTCCCACAAGTTTTTCCATCATGATTTGATACAAGCTGCCAAAAATGATTTATTTCAGAATGTGTGAAGTTTGCTTTTGGCTTGAGAGATGTTGGTTTTTACAATGTCACCTTGGAAACTGTTGACAGAACTGGCAGAAAGCAATCCACTTACCCCACAAGATTCATCAAAAAGCAGTGCAACACACAGTCCATGCTATTCATGGTTGGCATTCAACAAGACTATTTTCTAGGCCTTAGGAATACCAGTTAGCCCTCCTGTTGCAGCTTTTAACAGTCAGAGTAGTAATCAATTATACAAATCTCATTAAAAATGAAATTAAATCTATGCAGACAAAAATCACTTGTAATTGTGAACAAACTGAAAAAATATCTCTAATAGCAACAAAGAGTGAGAAAGCCATTATGACATTTTACATTAAAAAATCATAATTTATTGCACTAAGATTGAAGTGTTGTTACATGTTTTTAAATATTGAACACATTTATCAGCTGAATTTATAAAAAGTGACTTGCATTTTTTGCTAGGTTAAAGATGGCTGATCTCAGGAATCAGAAGCTGTAATTGCGACCTCTTCATTTATTTGTTTAATAACTTTCACAAATAAATGATGAACAATCATTTTGATGAAACAGTCATCTCAGCACGTCCCTGGAGTGGTAAATATGAAAACCATCAGGAGTTCAGCACATTAGCTGAGCTACCATTGATGTTGCATCAAAGTTGTTTCTAAGTGGGTGATAGCAGGACTTTCAGCAACAGGAGTAGCTTAAATGTAATTGGTGCCAAATATTTTAAGACAACACCATTACCTGGACACTCAAATTCATTGTGAAAGACACCCATAGTATGTAGGAGCAATGCTCTTGCAAGCACTAAACAATATCCCCTGAAAAGGAGGATTTAAATACACCTTGGGCACTGTTTCCTCTCAATTCTAAACTTCAAGCAAGTCCTTCACACTCCTCTATTTTAGCACATCATTTTTGAAAATTGGTAAATGTTTTAATTTTGCTAAATTAGAAGATCACTAGCTTCTAACTTCTTTGTATTTTTTTATCTACTAATAATAACTGAATCCCAATTAATCAAGTAGTTTCCTTTTTTTTTTTCCTGATTAAAATATGTAATTTTTACCACAAGTAACTCACGAACCTTATTTTCAGGGGAAAAAAAACCAAAACCAACAACAACAACAAAAAAAAAAAAACCAAAACAAAACAAAAAAAAAAACCCAAAAAACAAAAAAAAACCAAAAAAACCAAAACAACCCAAAACCAGTTTTGATGATGTCAAGTATTTTTTGGTAATACTTGGTAATCATCTGAATAAGAATCTCCTTATTTCAATTTGACAGTGTTTGTTCCCAGCAGAGATTAGTGGTGCTCCATACACACTGGAAATTAATTGGAAGTTCACCTAGATTAGATGTTTCCATGCTGTGCACCACAATAATCAAAGCAACAGGGAAAGGTAATAGTTCTGAAGTTTTCTGTTTGTTGGAGCTTGAGTTACAGTGGTGGTTAAATGCAGACATGACAGTCAAATATCAGTGGTTGCATGGCTACTTAAACTACCACTTTGACAGGAACCACGTCCTGTTTTGTTGTCTGGAAGGTATTAAAGAAATAAAAGCAGATATGAAGACGTTCTTCAACATATGGCAACTTTTTTTTTCTGCAAACCGCATTCCAGGGTCGACACAGTCAATGTGAAAAGCATTTATATGCTTCTTACCACCAGCTCATCTGTATTTTAACCCTTGGGAATTAGATGAAAAATTCCTGTTACTGGAAGGTTAGAGGCGAACTTTTGTAGTATAAAAGGTAGGAAATTCAGAGTTAAGAGTCTATTGTAACTTTCTTTCACTAAGTTCCTTCACTATGACCCAGGGAAGGTCAGTGAGGTAGCTAAGCACAAGGTTACCTTTAGTCTCAAACTTGGATGCCTTTCATAATCACACTACTGAAACGGGACCCATATGATCCTCTTGATCTATTATCATCTTAGGAGAAATACCAGGATAATACTTAGCCTGAAATACATTTCACAGGGACCTGCTGAACACAAATTGTGAGAGTGTGTTGCTATTAACCATAGGTTACAAAAGTCAGTTGGGTGTGGCTAGCTCTTATCTGGTGATATTGATAATTGCTGTCACCTTCTATACATCTGTTAAGACATAGTCACAAGAATGTAACTGACAGAGAAATCCCAGTGACTGGAAAGTGAGTGGAATATTTGATATATTTTTGAATGGGGAGATTTGACTTTGAAAGACTTGTGATTGGAAGTAGTCACATTTTATTGCAAGAATATAAATATCTGCAAACAATACATCTTAAAATTGGCACACATACAGGAAAGACTTGAAAGGCAGAAAAAATTTGCAAGAAATCTAGAAGTTTTTCATTGTCACTACAATGGTGATGACAAAAATAGTTTCCAAATGGAAAAATGACCAAAAAGGCCTTGGAAATTTTTTTTTGTAAACTTCACTGATAGAGTATACCACTGAAGAATTATAATTCCACAGAAACAAGCCATTTTGTTTTAGTGACAGTTCTACATATTTATTGTAAACATTTAAAAGTCTTTCAGAGGGAAAATTCCCTCTTTTTTTAAAGGGAAAAATTCTACCTTCATATTCCCTCCCTCTACCTTTGATGAAGTGGGAACAAGTATTAAAAAATAGTTATTGTTTCTTCCTCAGCACAGTCAATCAATATCCTGGGCACCATGGGCTGTATCCTTTAACAGATAATGTTGACGAGATAGGTCAGGTACACCTTGGCTGAAATCCAGGTTATTAACCAGGAAAGTGCAAAAGTGACTATTTCATTCATCACAGAACAAAAATGTCAACAGCAAAGCAGTCTCTTTGTCCAAACACCAACTTTTCTCTAGCAAAGCATTAGATCCTTTAAGATCTCAGATTCTGGTTTCTCCTGGACTGTTCAGCATCAGCAGCTTGGTGTGTTCCTGCTTGGCAATTACTTTTGTCTCTTACAGCAATGAAGGCTCATGTTGTCCCAGAAAAATCCCTTTGCTGCCCAAAGAAGGTACTTTTGTAGATTTCCCTCCAGAAACTAGTGAGAAACCCATGCCAAGGACAGGAGTTGCCATTTTCTTTAGTGATCCTTCTCTGTGAATGGAGAGTATTTGAATTTTCCATTGCTGTTGGCTTTGGTTTTCCAACACATCAAAGTACATTAAGAAAAACTGTCATTACAACAACAAAAAGCTACTAAAAGACTGTCATTCTTTCACTAAAATGACACATAAGAAAAGTTTCTCTTTGCGTTGTAAAACTAATTTTACTCCATCCTTACTAGCGTGGGTTTGCAAAAGTTTAAAATGTTTCCGCATGAAAAAAAAAATAACATGACCTATGTGTCCTAGAATATTTAGAGAGAAAAGCATTAAGTTTTTAATTTCATTTAAAAAACCAAACAATAACAACAAAAAAACCCCAAAAAAACCACCCCACCCCAAAACAACAGTTTTGAACCTTACTGGAAAACTTATTAAGTTTTATTCCTTTAGAATTTTAAAAATTCAATTTATATTTTTTCAGTGCATGTTAATTTGAGTGACACTTTAAAAAACTCTACTACTTCTTACATGTATTATACACAAATAGGTGAAATATCATATTATGTTTCAAACCCAAGTAATATTTTTAATATTACTGCTTTTGGGTTAATGTAATTATAAAAAAATCACAGAAAAAGTAAAAGACCAAATAAATAAATAAATAAATATACTTTTTAAAGAATAGATTCTTCTGGAAGTAGCTTAAAAAAAATCTTCAAAGTGTTATTGTTTCTCCAAATCTAGAAATCAACTAGCTTTTCAGTTAGAGAATAATTCAGAAGTGTGCTTAGATTTAGGAGTGATTTAGAGAAAAGACTGCAGGCCTGTGACCATTCAGCTGTCAAACAAAAAAAATATCGCTTTAAGACAATATTTTTTAAAATTTAAATATAGTTTTCTTCCCAATCAATTGCTTGACACTGATTTACTTTTTTTTAGACAGAAAATAGAGGTATCTATGTGAGCAGGTTCCAAAGAGGTCTGGGAAGGAAGAACCTTATTTGAACAATCCTGAAGGAAAGATTTTAGTTGAATTTCTTGCATTTGACACCTTTGCTGGTTAAGTCCTTGATACAACACTGGGTGTTTTGTCTCAGAGCAAGCAGTGTGCATGGGTGCATGATACATATGGAGAAGACTTTTCAGATCATATGATACCAACTTTAAAGAGTAACTAGAAGACCACTATCCTAGAAAACTCATTGATTTTTGTTACTTGTTAGTCATTATAACTGTATACTACTCAAGGTTTTCAAAACCTAGTCAATACAAAGCTAACAAAGAAAAGACTTTCCATTTGTGTTGGTTTTTCCCTCATTTCTGAAACTCACAAAAACCCAAACTACTGTTTTCTCTGGTTAGAGAGCCTATGACATTAGAATAGGGAGTTGCTCTATTAGCAGGCCACTAGCAGTTCTCCTGTGCTTAACTTGCACCCTTAGCTTAGAGCTTTGTCTCTAACCTCCAATTTAATTAGTGGATGGAGTCTGTTAGAGGTTATAAAGCAATCACTGGAAAACTAAGACTGCTGCAATCTCTGAATCAATGAGATGACAGAGGTAGTTGAAGTGCAGAAAGGAGTTGCAGCTGTTCCCAAACAAGCCAACCCCCGAACACCATTGCAAAAGAGTGCAGTGTTCTCAGCTCTGTTTCCCTAGCTGTAAGCAGAGCAAAGCTCTGATCATGCACTATCCTCTATTTAGTCATCCTCACGACACACAAGAAGTCTCTTAAAACATCATGGGATCTATAAAAGCAGATAACTCAGAGTGTCTGTGGAATATCAAAAGACGACTTTGCTAGTTAAAAGAACTTTCCAACAAACTGAGGAGTCAGTGAGTCTCAGGGAACATTAATCTGTACACTGAGTTTAAATACATAAAACCACATAGACATGGACATTATTTCAGTTGGAAGGGACCTAGGACTCTTGCGAAGCCCAAGTACATAAAAGATTATACTAAGCAGAAGACATGAATTCTAAGGATGCATGAACAATGTAAAACAAAGGGACAGCAGCAAGACTTTTCTGCCCATGGTGAGAAACCTCTTTCAGATGTATAAGGAGTAGCAGACATCATGACCTTCTTGTTCAGAAGTTCCAATTAAAAATGCAAGTTTTCTGCCTCATTAAAAAAAAATAAAAAAAAAAAAAAAAAAAAAAAACAAAACCAAAACCCACACAAGCATTTAGTTTAGTGGGAAAGCAAGGTAAAAGATGACATTTAACTGTGTTGTGGTATGCCTTTCATGATCTCTAACACTAGTTACACTCTTTATTAACAATTCAGAAAACAACAAATAGATGTGTCTGTTGATAAATAGCACCTGAGTGTTAACTAAATTGCAATTAAACACTCAGATCTTGTTTGAGCATTTTAGTAGGCCTGCAACTTAATCTTTATGTGGATGCCAGGATAAAAAAAAAAAAAAATTAGCAGACTTTTTTTAGTGTTTATCTTCATTAAGTGTCCTCAGCAGCTTTTAGATAGATCTTCATGAAGTGTAAACTGTGACTTTCATAACTGATTTTTAATAGCCTTCTGATAAAAAGAATGCAGAAATCTCAAATGCAAAAGGGTATAGAAAGGTTGTTTTTTAAAGGAAACAATGTGCATTTCCTGATGTTGCAAAAGCTCGGGCATTGCATAGCAGCTACAACACAGAAAAAGGAGCTTATCATTCCACTCTATTTACTGCTAAACATTCAAGTCTTGATTAAAAAGAAATCTGACTCTGATGAGGCAGAGCAATTGCCTGGTGGACACTTAAGTCATCATCAAACATAAAGCTTTTTTCATTAACCTTGATATTCAGCAGGTTACAAGAAAACTACTACAAATCCTATAGACTGCTGAGATGATTAACACATTTATACCAGCATTCATACTTTTGGATGCCATGAAGCTCTGCCAGTGAAATTCTGTGTTTGTGTCAATTAATTGATTTCACTTCTTTGTGAAAGAATACACAGCACAATTGAATCTTCTTGTTCTATTTCTTCTTTAACATAGCACTTTGATGTGATTTTCAATGCTATATTGTCAAAATTATTGTCTGAGAAAGCATTGCTTTTCATGGAACTCCTTTTCTTGGACCTAGCAAGGGAGCTTGTCAAAGAGACTGCCTCGTGTACTGAGGAAGTGTGGGATTGATGACCTGGTTATAAGACAGCCTATGAAATAGACTGAGGTATCTGGAGCAGCAGTAGCAGTCTGATGTAATGTCCTCTTGGCCATAGAGTAGTTTGTGTTGGAAGGGACCTTAAAGATCATCTAGTTTTAACCTCCCTGTAGAGACACCTTTCACTAGACCAGGTTGCTCAAAGCCTCATCCAACCTGGCCTTCAATGCTTCCAAGGATGGGACAGCCTGACATTCTCTGGATAACCTGTTCCAGTGCCTTACCACTCTCACAGTAAAGAATTACTTTCTAATATTCAACTTAAATCTAATCTCTTAGTTTTAAACCTTTAATCCTTTGTCCTGTCACTTCATGCTTTGGTAAAAAGTCCTTGTGGGCTCCCTTCAAGGCTGTAAACAGGTTGCCCCTAAATCATCTGTTTTACAGGTGAAACAAACAATTCTCTTAGCCTTTCTTAGGAGGAGAACTGCTCTGTCCCTCTAATAATCTTGGACTCATTTCAACAGGTCCATGTCCCTCCTGTGCTGGGACCCCAGGGCTGGATGCAGCCCTGCAGGTGGGGGCTCACCAGAGCAGAGGGGCAGAATCCCCTCCCTGCCCTGCTGCCCACACTGCTTTGGATGCAGCCCAGGACACCTTTGGCTTTCTGGGCTGGGAGTGCCCATGGCTGGGTCATGCCCAGCCCCACATCCACCAGCACCCCCAGGTCCTTTTGGGAGGACTGCTCTTGATCTGTTCATCCCCCAGCCTGGACTGATACAGGAGTTGACCTGACACAGAAGCAGCACTTTTCACTTGGCCTTGTTAAACCTCCTGAGATTTCCTTAGGACAACATCTTTAGCTTGTCCAGGTTCCTCAGGATGGCATCCCCTTCTTCAGGTGTGTAAGACCCCAAAAAACTCACCCATCAAGGCTTTTAAAAAGGCTTATGGTTGTTATTGTACTCAGACACACAGGAGAAACACCAAAAAAATACTCCCAAAAGTTGAAACCAACAAGAAAATACTGGCTACTTTAGAAAATCAGAGAACTTTGGCAAAAGGTTTAGTGCAACATTCAATCAATGTAAAACACTCTTCAAAGCATTACCTTATCCCATTGAACAAAGCAAACTCTAAGCCCATGCAGTTTTTAGTTACTCAAAAATTTTGAGAAGAGATAACTAGAAGAAAAAGAAAGACACAAAAATATATTAAAAGGGACATATAGGTACCAAGTCTGGGGTTCCAGAAGCCTTCAGCTGATAGAAATACCCAGAGAAGGCAGGGTCAACACAGAGAGCCTTGTGTTCAGCCTTAAATAGCCATTGGCCTTCCTGGGCCTGTCCCCCAGATTTCCACTTATTTGGCCAATAAGGAGCTGAGTTAGGAGCTCCGCGTGTGGAGCACTGCCTCCAAAGTGCCAGTGATTGGCAGCCAGTGCCAGGCCAGGCTCTAGTGGTGGGGGATGTAGAGAAGAACACTGCTTCACCAAGGAAGATCCAACCTGCCCCTTCCTCCCCTCACATGCACTCAAAAGGTCTTGAGATATCAGTCTCTCCAGTCTCTCACACAGGTGTGTCAACTGCACCACACAGCTTGGTGTCATCAGCAAATGTGAGGAGAGTGCACTTGATCCCTTCATCCATATAATTTATGAAAATATTAAATAACACTGGTCCCCATACAGACCCCTGAAGGGACACCACTTGTCACTGATGACACACTTCATCACGACTCTGAGCTATTGACCACTTCCCTCTGGATACTGCCATCCAACCATTTTCTTTAATGTGACCCAGAATACAAAGTGGAACCCTGAGTATTGCCCTGCCAGTTTAGACAGGTAGAGCTGCTATAGCATAGAGACAGCAGTTAACAGGGGATTGATTCAAAGAGGTGTAAGTTTCAATTCCAAATGGAGGCTTTTCAGTGACTCAGCCTGCTCTCCCCAGCAATACTCTTTGTTCAAATCTGCATTTTTGTGGGCAGAGGTTTTCTCTCAATTCCAGTACCTTTCAGTGTTCCCATTGCACACAAAAGTGCAAACTTCAACACAAAATTAATCTTTAGTTGATGTGACTGTTCCTCCATTCTCTTGTTTCCATGACGTATTTCTGTGTGTTTTGCAGTGAGATACAGCAGAGACTGTATGTGTTGATGTACCCACAAGTTCATGTGGACAGTCATTTGTTTTCTGTTTTATCTGAGGAAAAGAAAGATTTATTTCAAAGGTTTCACCTGGTACAGAGTTTTTAATAAGGTTGCAAAATTGGTGCTCTATGTGTCTTTAGCAGAATTCTCTTGACATCAGCAGCTATTCCCTTGGTAAAACTATAATGTTTTTATAATATATGGAAGTCATTTACTATATGAAAGGTTGTTTATGACCAAGGAACTTACTATAATGCTGCAACAGGATGGGGAAAGTGCTGATGTTACTTCTGGGACTGAGTTTATTTTTTAAAACAAAAATCAAAACCCACCCCCAAAAAACCTTACATAACAATAAGAGGTCCATCACTCCCTGTTCCATTTATTGTGTTCCCACAGGCATAGGCTAAAACTAGACAAGCTCCCAGGTATTTAAACTTCCACACATTTATGCAGAGAAAGAGTGAAGAATACACCAGGAGACAACAGCATTTTAATTTCTGCATACTTTCCATGCTTAAAATGGAAATATGTGTAGTCCAGTTTAGCATATACTAGCTACATAACTCCACAAAAAGCTAAAGTGACAAGTGGTGTGGGATTTATTGCTCAGTATGCATGTTTTCAATATAGTAAACAACATATTGACTTCAGGGTTTTAAAAATATGATTGCAAGTTTACATGTTCAATAGTGATATCTTCCAGGTGACTTGGATAAAGACTGGCTCAAGTCATCCCCTAAGGATATTTTGTTTTGAAAATGTTTATACTCTGCTGCTGCATACTGATGCTAAAATGTATCTCTTTTTTTTTTTTTGGTTATTTCTTACTTATTGTCAGAAATGGGTGGTTGTTACAGGTAAGGGTTGTCAATTTTTCATTTTCTATGTGAATAACATTAGTATTAGGTGCTTAGAAAAAAATACTGTGCTCCTTTTCCCCTGAATATTTAGAGGAATAAATGTTTCTTTACTGTATATTTATGCATCTTTATTAAGTGATATAAAGTCTATTCTTGTCAGAAAAAAAAATCTAATAGTGTTATTCTGCTTTTGTGTCCATTTATTGTGTAAGTACAAATATCTAATGATCCATCCAGTTAAATAATATGCAACTACAGTGACATATTTTTCAGCATTTAAGGGTACATAAATACCCTTAAATGGGAAAAAAACCCCAAGTCCAAACCTTATTTCTGGCCTCATGATGTGGTTCAGGAGCTGTAGATCTTAAAATAAACAGTTTTTTACTCTTTGATGGCTCTGATAATGTATCACTTTATTGCATTACATATGAGATCACACAGAATATCCCTGTAACACTGTGAGGCATCTCTGGAATCTTGCTCAGTGCTCTGCTAACAGAGCTACTAGCCTTGTTGTCTGGGAGACTTATTTTTATGTGAAATGACTATCTGTTCACTCTAAGAGTTACTATATGTGAAAGCTATCAGTTAATTTTGAATCCATCAGTCTCTGTAGGTGATAATTTTTTCCAGTTTATTCTATTTGTGGTGATAGAAGCCATCTGTCTCTCTCTGCTTTGCACATGGTCAAATTAGTTCTTGCATATTAAGGAAACCTTTTCCCCTTTACTGTTGATGTGCAATTGCCATTTTGATAGCAATTATAACACTTTTCCTTAAGACATTCTTTTGAACTCCACCCTTTCGAAAATATCTGCTTTAATGGGCTGCTTATTTCTAGCTAGAAGCATGATTGAAATGTTTTGTATCTCTACAAGCTGTGAGTATTAAATAATTGATAGTTGGGAACAAATTCCTAAGCTGCAACTTAATCACTAACTTCTCAAGCTACATTTGTATTGGCCCAAAAGCTGAAGCACAGCTTTTTATTTAATCAGGCCACATAATGTATTTTTTTCCAGAACAATAGCAATCTTTCTCCTTCTCATGAGGCCCTTATCCCAGAGGCTTGCTTTGTTAATGGTTGAAATGCAGTACCCATGAGAAAAATCTGCCATATTTTGGCCTTTGGAAAGGAGGAAGCATATATATTTTGTTGGCTTTCCCGGGTAGGATTCTTTGCCTCACTCTGGCCTCTTGTTGATGAGAGCCTTGCTTTATGCACAGCGAGTTGACTCCCACCCTTCTGCAGCTCAGACCTGGTGCATCCCATAAGGGTGGAGTGCTCCAAGCTGTAACAATATGAGGTTGCTGGCACTCTGCAGATCACTGTTTTCTTTGGAGGCAGATGGTTATTGTACTTTTCAATTGAGCAACGGAGTCTCTCACTGAACAGCATGACCCTGGCTGCTGGGACTTCCAAAATACTGTCAAAAGTATTTTTTGTTGTTGCTGATGCTGCAGAAAGATACAAATCAGAGCTGAGTAAATGCAATGAAATAACATCAAGGACAGATATCAGTGGTTACTCACACCTCAAAAATTTCAGAGCTCAAAACAGACCAAGTTCGGACCTATAATCTGACACACTTCATACATGCTTTCTCTGATTTCTTGCAATGCCCCAAGGGGTTTCCCGAGAGATTTCTGGTATTTAGTACACCAAAACTGAATAAAAACAGTCTTTATGCTATTCTACCCAGAATCCAAAATTTCTAAGAAATGCAAATGCAGAAACAACTTTCTAAAGACATTCTCTTTTGTTTTGCATATTTAACTTGTTTTACATGCAAGAGCTTCAGCCTTTAGTTGAATAAGACATAATAGTTGTGCATCTAAGGAAAATTGGCATTCTCGTATATCTTGCATATATAAAGAGGTAATTTATATATATATAAAATTGGAACAACCTGTATTTGTTTTGGAATAGAACGACCTACATTTGCAACACTGGAATAAACCTTATTGCAATGGGCTGTGGAAATAAAGAAAACCTATCCAGCAGTATCCTTGAAAACTCTAACCAGCGAGCTTCAGGTATGTGGTATGAGTTGTGAGTTAACCAACATGGGCCCCTTAATTTGCTGATAGGAAAGCAGGCATTGTGGGCAATTCACTCTTGAGAGCTGTAGAAAGAGCTTTTGCCTCTGAGAAAGACGTGTGTCCTACTCCTGCTGACACTCGGAAACACTGAGGAGGTACTGAAATAGAAGAGCTTGTCAGGAATCCCCATGCACTCACAGAGCTGTAACAAAAATATGATGCCAGCACAGATATTAATGTGAAACATCACAACAAGGTAATAATAAAAGGACATGAGACTGAGATACACTGAATTAATTTAAATTTGATCGCCACAGAATATGACACCCCTGTGTTTTCATCTGGTAAACTCATGTGTCTTTAGAATCTGCACAAAGTCCTTCAAAGCATGTGCTTCATGCCTGCTAAATAAAGAGTCAGCAGTTGATACACCATAGGAATCTGCTCAGATGTGCATGTACCAAGGTTACCTTAGCAGGCTTGAGCAGTAATCTTTTACCTAATTCAAATAATGAGAAACACACAGGTATAAATATTCCCCTGTACTGTGTTTTGACCTATTAAAAAAAAAAAAAAAAAAAAAAAAAAAAAAAAAAAAAAAAAAAAAAAAAAGAGAGTCCTACATTCCTAATTTTTATATGACTGTCTGGATGCAACCTAGGAACATGGAATGGATTACCCTCATCTGTGTGGTTGGAGGGCATGAATGGAGGAGAGTATTGGTTGGAATACATTGTCTCTAGTTCAGCAGCAATGTTGGCTGTAATCTGGAAATGCTTGTTGTGACTGACATAAATCTGAAAACCTATGCACCCACTCTGAAAAAAAAAAAGTGGTGGGTAACATACTTATTTTGGGATGTGGAATGCAGGCTAAACAATATTCCTAAATAGACCCACTGGAAAAAGAAAGGTTTTCTCTGCTAGAGGGAAAAAGGAGTCAATGAAATATAGAATTATCAAGCAAGACTGTCATGATAAGGCTGTATCAACAACAATTGATATTATTTCTGACTAACCAATCTCTTGGTTCCACATAACTAAAACTCCTTGGGTCGTTCCTAGTACATAAGGAATATTTGTTTTCTTAAAGAAGTATTTCAAGCACAACAGGATACTACTTTAGCCAAATATACTTTTGCAAAAAGAGTATGACAACCTGTTCAAGCCTCCTGGAAGTGGAAAGGTGAAAGGTGTCATGGGTTAGCACAGCTTGGTTTTAGTTAAAGAGGAATATGGCCCTGTGAGGACTTGTTGGTTTCCTGTGGGAGGAACAGGCACCTATCAGAGGCCAGTTTTTAGATACTGACATATGGTTTGACCACTAAGGTAGCTGAATGTGACTTTTGGGAACACCCATATAAAATCCTGATTGTGTCCCAACCAGCCCTCTGTTCTCACGGCTCTCTAATGCTGAAGTCAGAAATGTAGACTACCCTTGTCTTACTCAGGTGAGTACACACATTCTATACATCTTCATACATTTTCCAGTGGCACATGCAGTTCTTAGCTTTTATCACAGCTAGATTGTCTAGTATCCTTTATCTGTTACTGCAGAAGGAGTTCATTTGATGCTGCCAAACCTTTTTCACAGTTTTCTTTGGAATTGGACTGGTCATTATTGGTGAGGAAAGTTTAGAGCACCAGTCAGTGAGAGGAAGCAATTACGACGTGAATGGGGAAAGAGGGTGCTCTTTTTCTTATTTCCCACAAGGGTGTGGTTGGAGGGAGGTGCATCTGCTGATCTTCATCTGTGTAATGTGAGTGGGAAGGAGCAAAATTATTCTATTTATATTCAGAAGTCCAGCAGTCTTCCAACGGATGTCAGCTCAAATCAACACTTGACATAAGGCAAGGAATTTTCTTTACCTTGGAGTTCAAAACAAGCAGCAGATAGAGGATAGGTTTGGCTGAGTCTTCCAGACTCCTGATATCCCAGGTAGGTTCAGCTCCTGCTTTGCTGGGGTTAAACCACAACACCACGCTAACCCTTTCCAGCCACTCTCAGGCGTGTGTTTTGGCATTAGGAGAGAAGGATGCTGGTTCTTCAGTAGGTGCTGCTGCTGCCTCTGGAAAAACAAACAATATCCCACTGTGGACTGCAGATGTTTGCCTCTCCTGCCTCCCCCAAGGCATCCTACCTTGAACATGTTGGGACAGACTGCAGCTTTCTGCAATACTTTGTCAGAGGCCTCAGCCTCTTCCATGGGAACATGCTGCTGACAGGCAAGATGATGTGTTATTAATAAGTTTGCCTTTGTCCCATTAATCTAAAAATACTCAGATAATGTTACAGAGGGTTGCACGGTTTGCCAACACATTTGGATGAAACAAAAAGTGTCTGCTAGTAAGAACTAAGCCCTGGGAACAACTTTTCCATTGGGTTCAATTAGTGGAATCCCATAGAATATTTTATAAGAATACTGTTATAGCAATACAGTATTAGAATTCTAAAAAACCCCTTTGAAATTGGGATCAATTAATGGCATTCTGCTTCTGCCCATGGTGAGCCAAGCATATTATTTTACTGCCTTGGAACCGCCTGGGAGAAAAATTCTTACCTAAAAGGTACAATTTCCCTTTAAAAATCACTTCACCCCTAGTGAAGGTTATGCAGTGGGAGGTCTTGTCTTGAGAGTGTATTGTCTCCTGTATATTACTCTGCACCTATTCCATTGTGGAGTCTGGTTTTGATGACTGAGTGAAGTACTTGATAAAAATAGGAAGGCATGGGAGATACCAGGAGGGAGAAATATCTGGATCCATCCAGAATCCAGCAGTCCTTACTGCACTTTTGTGTATTGCACAGCACCATCTTCCCATGTTTTGTTTTGGATTTCCTAGATGTACATAGAAAAGTTTACTTTGCAACTCAAGTGGTGTATTAAGCGACTGTAAGTTTATTCAAAATGCTTCAGAGTTGTTATGTGTTGTGCCATGGATCTCAACATGTGTTGTTGCAATTTGTCAGAACTATTGCCAGATGTCCAGAAAGCTCTGTTGGATGTGCAAGTGTGAGGGAAGGGGAGAATAGAGGAGTGGGATTTGCTCATTCTCTGATTCCCAGTGTACTGGCTGTCATGGGAGACTGCAAAATACAAAGAGAAGGAAATGTCATGTCATTTTGCCCTGTAAAGTTTTTTACAGTACCCAAACCACTTTGCATCACCCTCTTACAGGCCTTACCAGGTCTAAAAAGATATTACCTGGAAATCCTAGTACACCTATGCTCTTAATAGCACAGAGCTGTTTTGGAATAGAATGACCTACATTTGCAGCAATATTTTAAAACAAGCAAAACTTGGGCCCTCAGCCCAGTGGCCTTGCCACTGCCACAAGCACAGAGCTTTGATAAAATAATGGATGCCATATGTTGTTTCTTAGAAATGTCATGCAGTTTGAGTAGGAGAATAATTTTCTAGTCCAAAAAAGCTCATAGGGAGCAGAAAAATCAACAAAAAGCTCCTTAAGAAAACAGTAACTCTTACCACTGAGCCCTTGACTTATTTTGCATTTTATTGAAAATTACTTGCAAAAGACATTATCTGGTGACCAAACTGTAGCTTCCTTGATTCTGACTGCAAAAATCTTTACCTGTTCCTGCTTTTTATTTTTCATTTCTGCAAAGTTCATGGATTAACATATTATCTGGGTCATGACAACTGATACCAGTTTGCAAATGATTGGAGAACAGCCTCAGCATTGATTTAAGATGCCAAATATTATTTTCATTATTCAGTTAAAAAAATATGAACTGGATGTAGAAACCATCTATCTTTTTCTCATAAAGTGCTGTTTTTCTCATTAAGTGCTTTTCAGGTAAAAATATTTTGTGAAAAGAAAACCATGAATGCTAGTAGATCGTGGGATTATGGCCATTTTCTACTGACATTTTTTGTCATTCTTAACACCAATCAGTGCTTTCTTAACAGTGCAGAAAAGAACAGCCTTGGGTGTTAGACTAAAGCCAGGCAAAGGGAAAAATAAATCACTGTTCTTTTCCTAGAGTCTAGGAAGCATTTCTAAGCTCTTTGGAATGAATATGGCCTTGAAATATCCTTTATTTTTCTCCACAAAACTCTTAATATCTTTTGGGCTTTTTTTCACATCTGTGGGAGTTCTTTGTTGTACGTAAGAGTGCTTGAAAACACTTCAAAACCAAAATGAAATGTTTAGTTTTGTGTGGTTGAGAAACTTCTTGCCCAGATAGCAACGTCCCTCCTAATTTAGGAGATGTGACAAATCCCTAAAAGCTCTCTTCAGTCAAATGGATAGCAATTTTCTCAGAAATTCAGGATTAAGAGACAGGTAAATAAGACCATTCTTCAGCATGCAGAAGGCAGTGGAGATAAAGAAAGTGATTGTAGCAGGTACTGTAAGATATTCTTTCATGGCTCTTTTCTCTTTAATGTTGAATTTACTGTTTAGGAATCTGTGTGCGTACTTCTGCTAGTATTTATGATACAAATGGGATTTTTTTTTTCCATTTTGTATTTCTGCAGCTGAATACAAAAAAATCCTGCAAATTACTTACAAACAAGGTTTACAGTTTTTAGTATAGCATAACAGGAAAAACTTGCTTGTTTCTCCTATCACATAACTAGTACAAAAGATATCATATGCAAGAGAGCACAGAGAAAGATGTAGAGGAAAAAAGCTTATTTTTTAGGAGGAGGGATGGCAGCAAATGTCATATTAAAGCCATAGTTAGCTTGATTTTCACACATTAGTTTGCCCATTATGTGTATATATAGGAACATATGGGAGAGTTGCTGTTTAGGGCAGATGGGTCATGTTCCTCTGGGACACTATGCATGCAGAGTGCTCTCTTTCAGATCATCTAAGGCTGCAGCCGACACCATGGATGGCTTTGAAAAGGTTTGTCTCCTCTAGTGCATTTGCCTGTGTGATTCTGTTGTGTGTGAGATTTTATCTTCAAGCTGTCTGCAACTGGGCTATTCTTATTTGATAGTCTTGGTAATAAATGGCATATGCATTTTTAATATGGGTCTAACATAGTGAGGGCATATATTTTTTTCACGCCAGTTGGGAGATCTGTCTCTACACATCTCTTCCTGAATTGTGTTTGAAGACTGTAGTTCAAAATTACTCTTTTCATAATAAAGACAAAGCAGGTACCTTTACAATTAGAAAATGTGTATTTTATTCCCTTACGTGTCCGGGAAAACTTTAAATAGCTGGCAAGAATTGAGTTATAATAGTTCAAAAGGGTAATTTTTAAAAAGTTTATGTGTCTTAGCAAGGCAGAAAAGGTGGACAACATGCCTCTTAGTATATTTCTTCCATGATAGTTTGGAGGAAAAAGTCTTAATGCCTAAGTAACCATCAGGTGAAATTTGCTTGACTGTCATATTTATCTGCTGCCTGGGTGAGTTCCTTGATAGCATTTGTTAAAAAGGGTGGGAGAGTCTAAGGTTGAGGCTCTCAGATCATATATGGGTCCAACAATTTTTTTTTATTTAAATATGTTGAAAAGCCATAAACTCTCATATGAATGAGGGAGAACTTTTGCATAGTCTTGCTCCCAGAGAATAAAATTGACTTTATATACTCTTATGTGGTGTGGGGCATCACTCTTGAAAAACCTCTTCTGAAATAGGTGGTGCAAGCCACAGGAGGGCATGTTGTGTTTCACTGCTGAATGGCCAGTGGTTAATGGTTTGCTGCTGCTTCTGCCCCACTAATTTGCTTATTTAAGTCTTGTGACAAGTTTCTGGCAGAATTTCTGTGAACTGGACTTTGGAAACCATTTCAGACTCAGCCTTTATGTGAGCACAGTTATGATTCCACCAAATTCCAAATATGCATGCATTTTATAGACCATAGGTGACAAAAGAAAATAGTCATGATTGCATGAAAATTCAGGCTGGAAGGGACCTCTGTAAGTTTATCAATTTATATGATGACACTAAAATTTAGACTAAGAGGAAAATGATAAAATACTAAGGGCAAAGTCTTGCAGGTAAATGGATTAATGGTTCCTTCACTGAAAAAGAAGTATCTTAGTTGATTTATTATTTGATTTGAAAATTATTTAGGCTGCTGATCTGTAGTAGAACGTGACACTAAGTAGCTTTGTCCAGGTTCAGAGAGGGTTATAGGATAATAGAAGCAGGAAAGGATCCCAAGAGGCTTTGCACAGTCAGGTCTGGAGAACATCCAAGGGCAGAGATTGGCCAGCCTCTTTGGGCAGCCAGTTCCAGTGCCTACTGTCCTCATGAACAAAATGACTTTTCTGATACCTGGTCTGATTCTCTCATTTCAGGTCATGCTTGCTGCTGCTCACCCTATTGCCATGCATGGCTGAAGAGCCTGGCTCCTTCTCAGCTGCCTTCCTGTAGGGACTTGAGGCTTCTGCTGGACTTGTACAGAGCCATCTTTCTCCAGGATGAGCCAGTCTGGAACTCTCAGTCTCTCCTGGGAGGGCAACTTCTCCAGCCCAAATTGGCTTGGGGCCCCTCACTTAGCTCCTGCCAATTCATGAATATCTGCTCTGTATTGAAGGGCACAGAGCTTCATGCTGCATGCTAGATGTTGTTGAAAGTACTGAGGGGATTAATTCTGGTACTAAATAATTTGTATGTTCATTTTCCTCATCTAGAGGTTGTTTTTTTATTTTATTTTTATTTTTTGATTTAAGAAAACGGTTTTGCATCTACTATGAATTCCAGTGTTTCAAAAATAAGCCAAGTGTTCTATATCTTAACATTCTCATTAAATATGTACTTATGGCACTTCTGAATAGTTGAAATAACATTGTGTGATTTCTCTGGTTGAAACTCATTAAAAGACTCTAATAATTACCGTTTCATGACCTTAACTCTTTTTAAAGAATGAAAAATACCTTGCTGCTTTTGGTACTTGCTCCATTCAGTGATGAGCTAGCCAAAAATGTCTACTGTCTGCACACACCAGTTATTAGATAAGAATTTGAAGATATTCTGAAGGATTTATTTGTGAAGCTGATTTTGCTTCATTTAATTTTAGAGACATACTCTACTTCCATTTAAACAGACTCAAAAGCCAAATATATGATTATCTTAATGGATAACTAATTATATATTAATTGAAATCTTATTTCTGCCAGTAGAAGCAACCTGTAATATGAGATATTTCCTTTTCTATCAAGAATATTATTTTATAACACTTATTACCATCAGAAGACATTATCCTTTTGTTTAACTACTTTTTATTACATATTGCTTCCGCTAGGAAACTGAACAGTCAGGCATGAACTAATTTAAGTAAAATAAGAGCTTATCTGTATTCCAGTTGAAAGCCATATGCTATTGAACCACAGTTGCTTTTGATCTCAGAAATTTCTATTACCTTAGATGCTGAAAAACCCCAAACAAAGAATCAATTGAAATGAAAATAATTTAGTGTTCATTAAACCTGCTAGATTAACATTTTGACCAAATTAAATCTTGCTTTTTTCGAAGGGGAGATGGTTATAACTTGTCCAATGATGATAGAAAGTTCTACACAGCATCTGCTAATATGCTTCAAACCTCACCTCAAGGAGGAAGAAATAATTCTGTTTACATGCCATCCTTTCTCTATCATACACTGAGAAAAGCAGCTAATTTTGCTGGTAGTCTTAATAATCCACTAAGAGATTCATTAACTAGAAGTGAGGGAATAATTTTTTTTTTCAATGGCAAAAAAATGAGACAAACATTTTTTGTAATAGAAATAAAAACATTTTAGTTATTTTCACCAGTAATTTTCTTTTAACCTCAGAAAAATTAAAAAAAAATCTATTCTCTTTTGAAACTGGTAATAAATGACAGAGAAATGAAGATCCACGTTCATAATGTCTGTAACTTCTGCACTACTTTTATGATTAGCCAGTTCACTTATGGAGAGACATAAGTTCAGATTTTCCTCTTCAACAAGTGAATGAAGTCCTACGTCCAGGAAAGTTTTCCATTTCCTTGTGTGGCTCATGTAGTAAGTAGGTTGGAATTCAATTTCCCATGCTGTTTCAGTGATTTTACCCTTTAGAGTCACTGACTAATGAATAGCAACAGTCCACAGGAGACACAGGGCAGCACACCTCAGTGTTCTCTGCACTGTGGCACTGGCATTAACAGTATCTAGGAGGATAACAATCTCCAGGAGGAGAAAATAACCTGAGAAGTACTCTGCAGCCAGAGGTAAACCCCGAGTTTAGGCTCTGAGACTCACGCTGATCAAGCTACAATGCTCTTGGCTACATAAATCTCTATGTTGGCAGTATGTGTGAATGCAGGCCTTCATTTGCTCAGCTCTTATTACAAGTGAATAGAAATAAAATATTGAATTACTGAGTCAGTTTATCTCAGAAGGACTGGAGTTTCAACATTTTTGTTTTGGCTGCTACTGCAAGGTTAAACTGTATATTTTTGGTATCCATGACAAACATTTTTCCACACACACACACAAAAATTTTGGGAGGAACTACCATGCTGTTTCATTTGTACCATTAATGCAATATAGTCTGAATTTGTGGAGAAAAATATGAGAAATATTGTAATTAATATGCCTTATATACTTCTGTTGTTTGAGATTTGAAGGCGGAGAGTGCAGCCACACACTTGCCTGGCTCCAATTCTGCTTGTCAAAAGTTTACAGAGACACTGAGTTCATGTATATAAGCACTGCAAGAAAAAGATAAATTCACCTGAATGGAAACTGCCACTCACCTCTGGAATTATATCCTACTTTGAACATTTAGACTCAAATGCCAGAATTTAAAAACTAACAGTATGAGTGAGTCAGGCCAGCATTTATTTCAGGAATATAAGCTATTTTGAACCATGGGCATCCATGCAGCAGAAATCAATGACCCTCTAGAGAGTAGTATAGCTGCTCTTTTCAGAAAAATCCAATATATTTGTGGAAACCTATATCCAATATGTTCATCAGTGTAGAAATAGTCTATTTTATTGCAAATTTATGTCAACAAAGCATTTTTTTTTGCATTATGTGTAGTATCTATATCCATACTCTTTAATGATCAAACGTCTCTGAATAGCACGTTTGAAAGTCTACTTACAAATATTACTCACATCTTCAGGTTAGTATTATGTTTGTGAATATAAAATTTTGCACTTAGAAGCTAATCAAGGGTCTTGACACAAAGACTTTAGTAGTCTTTGGGAAAATTTTTTGATAAATATCTGTTACATGATTCCTACAATGGATATGATCTTGATTCATGCACTTAATTTTCACAACCATCACTTAGATAACTTGTCTAAGAAATTAACCTTTAAAATGGCATGCCAAAAGTACAGGTAATAATTTTATTAATTTTTTTCCAATAGTTGTAAAAACTCAGTTTGCAGGAAAATTCTAGATATTTCATATAGATAAGACATTTAGTAGTGATCTGAGTACAAACAGCAAATTATATTTTTCATTCTAACTTGTGTACTCTTCCAATTGTTTTTAACTCTTAATTTTTTAACCTGAAAACCTTTCTTAAAAGTCGAATTTCTGGAAGGATGTGGAGAGGTAAGGTCATAGCTTTTATGATGATTGTAACTTCTTACAATGAATGTTGCAGCTATACCTCCAAATCACGTTTGGCTTTTCAAGATGCTACCAAAATCAATCAAGAGAATTTGTCTGGGAGCAGATACACACTGCTGTGCATAATGGTCTGACCCAGCTCAGGAGGAGAACCTGTGTGCAGTGTCCATAGGCAGCCCAGGTTATTAATTGGCACCATGCCCTCTGTCTTGAGAGTTTTTGAGTTCCATTCCTGGCACAAAACCTTGCGTAACCACTGTCATCAGATGAAAACAACACACACATAACCTTGTCCTGTCCTCCACTGTTGTGGGAATCAGAGATCTCTGGGTTGCTCAGTAGTCCTATGCAAAAATCCTGTATGTAGATGTCTTCTTATTGTTCAGTTGCCCAATTTAAACAGCCTTTGAAATTTGTCTTTGAATTTTTTTAAAAAGGGGGGAAATAATGTGATGTTTGTGCTGTTCATTATTTAGATATAAAACTATGTTTATATGCTCATAATGAGAGAAGCTGAGAAGACAGGATGATGTGTGTGGCGTTACTGAAACTGTATTGTTCCCTTCCCACTTTCCCTCCCTTTTATACATAAGTACTGGAACTGATGCCAATTTTGTAATTCCAAAGTTTCAAAATTGGAAGTAATTTGTATTTCTCAGAATGTTAAATAGCATTGAAAAACAACACACTGGAAAGCCAAAAAGTCTTCCCATTGAAGATGGGAGGCAGAACATATGAGACTTAGAAACACACTGTTGGAATTATTTCTTTCCAGGTAAGAGTGAGCAGGTTTCCAGTACTTTTTACGTGGAGAACTTTGACAGTGTGTCACCTCAACTATTCAGAGTGCCTCATGCTGTCATTGGGGAGGTGACACGAGTTACATTATTAGCAGAGCCTCAAAGTGACTAAGGCATTGTGGTAATGGATATAGATCCCAGCTGCAGTCAGGATCAAATGGAAGATAAATGGGCTTCTGTTATGCTTAGCCCATTTTCCAGGAAGCACACTCCGCTCAAGTTTGACGTGCACTTTGATGAGAGGGAGGTTTTGTTTCTTCTTCACAATATGCTGGTACATACCATATGTCTGTCTCAGACTCCCAGGGAGAAGAAAAGATGCAATACAGTGCTTCCAGGCAGACTGGACCTGGTGTCCCAAGGGGGATTTGAAATGTACTAGCTTTTCTCCTTCTGAAGGGCTAATAACAAAGTAATGTCTCCTATAAATATGCTTTTGTGGGCACATACAAATAGACAAATGCAATGTTAACATTTAATAACTTGTATAAAAAAATCTATTACTTAGGAGCAGAGCTGACTTGTTAATTTTATATGTTAAGTTGAACAAATGAGAAAAAATAGTCCCTTCTTTAACCTTAGTAAGAAGCTGATAAATAAAATGAATGAAAGATTCTTTTAGAACAAGAATTCTGCTTTGCCTTGTTACATTCTCTTCCCGTAACAACCCTGTGCCATATTTAAATTTTATTCTCTTAGTAATAGGCAATCTTTCCAACAGAGAGTACAAGACAGAAAATCAGGCTTTGATTTTGCCACTTCAACCTCTGTATAATTTAAAGATTAATAAAATCATCTATCTCAAGACTTTCACCTGTTAAAAAAGAAGCCTAGTATGAAAGGAAAACAAAACATTTACAGAAATATTGCAAGATTTCTATCTGCTTCAAAGCATAAACAGAATCCCCACAGGCAGATAAAAAGGTGCCTCTTGCCTGCCATACAAATGGAAAGTTCAGTTCATAAAGCTGTTATGCATAATTTCCATGGATGTTCCATGAAGTCTGCTTGGGATTAACATAGAGGAAAAATTAATTACCTACTTTTAATATTCATTAAGCATTTTTTCCCTCTGAGCATGTGTTGCAATTTCAGTAGTACATTTCTAAAACTGTGTACACCCAAGAAAAACAGCTAGGTGAGGATTATCTATCACTGCAGAAGGACAGTAAAGGAATATTGCCTCCAGCTCAGCTCCTGGCTTAGGGCTTGCGTGTAGCAGAGAGGATAAGGAAGCTGCAACCAGTTCACTGTCTGCCTACACTCTGGGGTATGGAAAAGGACAGCATTCCCTTGCTTCTGCTTTTAAAGAAAGAAATGTGATGACTTGCTCCTACAGGTCAAAGGAGCTTCTTCCTACCTTTTCAGAAGGAACCATTTCAAGACAGTGGTTCTAAAGAAGTTTTGCAAAAAGTGTGTTTTAATCCAAAATATCACTCTTCTTGATTTCCCTTTACAGAACAGGTGGCTTTGTTTAGACTAATGAAACAACACACCTACATATGCTGACCTAAGGTAGTTTGCAAGCATGGCATTTACAGGAGTTTATTTTTAATCCTTACTCTCTGAACAAATAGGAAATATACATCTTGTAGCCTACTTTCATCCTGTAAACAGAAATGTTGCAAATTGTTACACTTTTTCTTTTTTTTCTTTTTTTTTTTTTTTTTTTTTGTAGTTTTATTCATTCAATTAGTATCATTTCCAGTTTCTGAAATTAAGAACAAAGCACACTTTTGGATGGGAAATCAGAAAGTGGGAAGAGTGTTCTTAAGACTTTTAACAAGATACAAAAGTGATATTGCTGCAAAGCTAACAACACTTCCAAAAGATTAAATGATTGCAAGAACAACTTCAGATTCAATTTCTGGGCCCTCCGAAAGCTTCCTGGATAAACTTAGGCATGCCACTTAATCTTTTTTGTGCCTTAGTTCCCCAATCTGTAATATGAAGATAACACTGTTTTCTTCCCTTCCGACTTTATCTTTTTGAAAGTTCATTGAAGCTTTAGGCATCTCTTTGGCTGGCTATTAATTGGTGATAGATTTATATGCAGTGAAGAGAAGAACAGGAAGAAAAGGTGGATTAGATTTAAAACTGCAAAGACATTTAATTTTTGCTTTGCAAACACATATAAATATTTTTATTCCTGAATTAGGACATAAAGTTTAAAACTGAAATACTTTTATAGATAAATTGCCATATGTTGAATCTCTTCAGCACCTACCTCCCAGTAGGCACTATCTCTCTTAGCAGAGAAAAAATTTTGTATCATAGGATTTGCCCTCCATTGATAGAGTCTGTTCCAGAGGGCAGAGTGGAGGGAACCTGAGTTAGAGTTGTCACAGTGCAATGTGAGTGTCAGAGGGTACCACATGCACAAAAGGAAGACAGAAGAACTGATAAAAGACAAGATCTGGCAGCTGCTTCAGTGAACACTGTTCTGCCCTAAGCACTGATTGAATAAGGCAAGATGCTGTAAAAGTTTGCAACTGTGTAAACAAAGACTAAAACACAGTGCTTGTAGTAGTCAAGGTGTCCAAATTAAGGCAACTAGTCATTCCCTGATTTGAGGAGAAGTGTTTACTACATTAGCATTTTCCAAATAATCTTTACTTTTATGCCACTTCTTTAGAGAGAAGAAAATTTTCTTTTTAATCCTTTCCTAGCAAAAGCTAATTTATTTCTACAAAGTTCATTAAGGGATTCCTCCTTCAATGACTGTATTCTTTAGATTCTTCTTAACCTCTTAGCAAATTTTAAAGTGTAATTACTTTTATACTATTACATAAAGATATGTAAAAATAATAATTCACAATTCATCATCTGCTGAGAATAGTGAGACTTATCCTTGATTCCATTGATCTCATATAGCTATTACTTCTGCAAGTGCTACTATTTTTTATTATGTTTATAATTCCTTTTTTTGTGTAATTGTGCTGCTTTAAAGACAAAATGAACTGAATGAAATATGAAATCACTCTCAACATCCTGACTCAAAGAGACCAGGTTTATAAAGAAAGAAATATAATGAGATTTGTGAAACAATAACACAATATTATACAGAATATCTATCTACATGATATTACTTGGCTTGTAGTCATCATCTTTAACTTTAAGACAGAAGTTAGCCTTTGGATTTTTGCATGATTTGAATGGAGGTTTAATCTGCTTTGGAAAATAAACTTATTAATAATTACACCTGTGAATGCTCTGTATTTCTTTTACAGTAGTTTGCAAAGTTCTAGAGATTTCAGAAAGAGCTCTATTTTATTATCAATATACTTTCTATAAAAATTTCAAATTAAAACAAATATGGGAGATTTTGCCATCTTTAGTTTCAGTCATGCACTGCTTAATTCTTCAGATAGCCCTGGACCAGCTGGATTTCTTTTGCTGAAAAACTGGCTGGTTTTACTTTTGTCTGAGTCAAACCTTTCTAAGCAGAAAGTGAGGGCCTAGTGATTTGTTCAGTTTCTTAGAAGCTCCCACCAGCAGCACATCTAATGAATTCCACTCTCCAGCAAGTGTGCACACCACTTTTCTTCTGGGGCACAGGTAGGAGATCCTTTTTTCCTTTGTCTCTGCTTGCTAATCTTGTCTGGTAATAGATGTGACCTTCCCTTCCAACTGAACACAGGTGCAAAGGAATGTGAGATATGCATGACTGGTAGGTGCTTATTAAATGTGTACCAACCTTTCAGAGGCATTCTTCAGCTTGACCTTGATGTGATTCAGACAAGTGCTGAAAGCTCAGCACCTTCAATTCAAAGCAATAAGCAGTATCCTTTTGAGCTTACAGGAAATTTGGGTTGTTTGGAAGTTTTAGTGGAATATAAGAATGTTCAGAAATAGGTCCATTTCTAACAGGCTTGTAAAAATACGAGGAACCATATTTACTAAGTCAGTCTCCTTGGGAAGGTGGGGGGAGAATAGAAGTCTTTTATGTTGAGCACCCTTTTTTCTGTTTCTAGTCATGCAAGAGACAAAGAATGGCATGTAGTCCCATAATTACTTATTTCTGTATGTGACAAGAGGCAGAAAAAATAATAATAATGAGAAAGAACCTTTTAGAGCACTTTCAAAATATGCTGTGCAGATGACTTGATGTTAAAACGGCACTGTTCCAACAACTGTGCTCAGGAACAATGCCTCAGTTATACTTTCAGGCCTTAATTCCTTGCCAGCTTCTTCCTTGACCCCAGAGGGCTGGAATTTAAAGTTGTTCTATATTGGATGACATGCTTTTCCTCTTTTGAAGGAATGCAGATCCCTTGTCACAATCTATCACTTTATTGTAGAAGAGATTTGAGTCCTAACATGTGAGTCACACTTTCCCATTCTACTAAACAGAAAATGCCAACAACTATTTTCTTGTTCAACTTTTTCACAGCAGCCAGGAAAAAAATACAAAACAAGCTAATGGTGTTCCTCAACTTGCCTCTGAACTGCAGGCATAGTTTATTTAGTCCTTCTTAGAGTCCCAGGTGTGTGACATTATCTGTGTCCTGGGAGGAAACTGTTTCTTCCCAGTCTCACAGTATTTTGGAAAACATCTGTAGTAAACTGCTACAGTTTCAGTTGTGAAATTCTATCAGAGAAGATGATAAGAATCATAGAACCTTTTTCCAGGTTGGAATAGACCTTGAAAGATGAACTGATCTAATGTTTTGGGGGAAAGGGAGCCTGGGTGACATTGGTAGGCACTCTGCTCAAATACATTTCAAGAACTTACAGAGATGGAGTATCCATCACATCCTTAGAAAAGTTGCTCTGGTTAGTGATTGTCCTTGCAAATTATAAAAAATGTCTTTCTTATGATGAAGATGAAACTTCTCCCAGTGAAATCTGTACCCATTGTCTCTTCTTCGTATGGCTCTTTGTGAAGAGATCCCCTGTCCTGTTTGTAGCTGCCCTCTAGGTATTGGAATACTATGAGCTGCCCTCTGAACCTTCTCTTAGGGAGAAAAGACCTAACTCCTTCAGTCTTTCTCACAGGACAGGTTCTCCAACATTTTGACCATCTGTTAAAAAAACAGATAAGGCAAGCCTGAGTGTTTGCCTTCCTTGTTGCATAATAATAAAATACCACGTGCCCAAATTAGAGGTATATGGAAAAGAATGCACAAAATATACAGAGAAAAGCTCTAATTCAATATAATTGCATTAAATATAAAATATATACATCAAAAGATCCATGGGTTTGTCCCTAATATTTTATTTAGCTACAAATAGTTAACACTTTGACCATTAGCAGGTTAAAGTAGCGAAGGCAATACATATAACAAACATTTCACCATGTCCATAGCAACTGGGTAATAAAATCTAATTTGCTTAACTAATGCTCGTTTTAAGAAGGTAGGTGGGTACATCAAGGGAGCTGCTGCCATTTCACCCCTGTAGGCCTTCCAGATTTCCTGCTTTGACAAGGAGCTGTTACTAACCAAGCAAAGTGAGGAAGGTACTGGTTAGGAGAAGGAGCCATCTGAAATTTCTGTGGGCAACTTCACAAAAATCCTGTAACTGAATTTCTCCTGGTGTGTTTGATGGTGGTGTTTTGGAAGTGCTTTCTAATGAAAACAAAAGCATCACTTTAGCTAGTGTAATCCCATTAGTCCAAGACGTTTCTGAGGCTGGAGCTGTCAGAAATATGTTTCAAGTGTGTTTCAGCCTGAGAAGCATTTGGAACACATGAGCAAATGCATCTGAACATGGAGGCACCCTCCGATTTCAATTTAAGATGATGTACTGCTCCATTAAAAGACTTATTCAGAGGCATCCTGAGCTTTTGGTTTGAAAACTGTAGTCCTGAAACCGGATGAGCAATCCATAGCAGACTTTAGTGAACACTGCATCAGAGACAAAATACCAGGAGATAAGTACATATGGCAGCTCCCAAGAACATGTCAGACAGGCAGATGCTGTGTGAAAGGAAGATATATTCTTCAGCTTGGCAGCTGGGGATTGTTGTTGTTCATCAGATGAAGAAGCATGAGGAAGAAGTATAAGAAACATTATGTGATCTTACCTCTTATGCACCCGTTTTGCAAAAGCTCCAGAGGAAACACTCCCATGCAAACACATTTAATAGTATCCAAAGCTAGGGAACTAAATATGAATGTAAGAGACTAAATCTATAGACTAATTTTCCAAAGTCACCCACAGCTCAGCTGGATGTCTGTATTTATTTACCCCCCTCCCCCCAACCCATCTGTTTCTGACTAGTCAGCACCTCTCTGTGCAGAAAGGCCCAGGGACATGGGTGTTCTGCGGGGTTGTCTGTTGGCAAAATATTAATTCAGGAAACACCACAATTATTTGACATAGTACTAAGCAAGGGAAATGAAGACAGGCTGAAAGTGTGATCAATCTAGTCATGAACTGAATGGTAGCCATCGGAGTTAATCACAGTGTGAGGAGCTGGGAAGGAAGAGGCAATGCTTGTGATTGTAACTGGTAAGGAATGAGGAGGAATGCTTCAAAGCTGTGATGAATTCATTTGTAGAAATTATAAGGTAATGAATCCCAACACTCCATGGCAAAAGCTGGACAGTAGATGAGGTCTGTGGACACATTTCCATCCTGATGTAGTTCTGAGCTTTGTGTGGAACATTTTGATCCTTGCTCTCAACAAACCAACAAATATCACCCGAGGACACCAGATGACCTGACCCTTCTGATGTCCTTATGTCTTTCATCATAAACAGAAATCTATACTCTCTGAGGCTTATATTTCTGTTTAGTATTTTGAATATTATTTTTTTCTTCCCTCCACCTGCATTCCAGACACAAAGCTAGGCTCATTCCCACAGAGAAGAAAAAACCTAAGGGGTTTTCTAGCTCTCTTTGCTGGCTTTTGCTAGCTTTTCTCAGGCACAAAGCAGAAATATCCTATGCAAACCTTCTACTGAGGCAGTCTTTAGGATCTGTGTACCTCTTACATAACCCTCAGCAGTGTCTTGGCAGTGTGTGCATAGCCAGTGCAGGCACTACTTTCTCAAACTGGCTGCTCAGGCCTCCTCCCTTTCTGTCAGCCAGTCTCTGTGATTTCATGTTTACCAGCAAAAAATTTTAGTATCTTGTGGAAGGTGTCCTTGTCCATGGCAGAAGTGTTAGAAGTAGATAGTTTTTAAGGTCCTTTTCCATCCAAGCCACTCTGTGATCATTTTACGACCTTCACTTTCTAATCTCAGTTAAAGAGGATCATATATACATATTTTCCTAGTTATTAGACACATTGTGAAGCTAAAGTGTTCTGTGCTTCCTTGAAATATGGTGCACTGTTGCTGAATGGGGTGCTAACCTTTCAAATACTGTCTGTGCAAGTTGATCTTGTTAAAAACATTCTTTCTGTCCTCGAATTTATTTTGAAGAATAGCTGGAGGCTTTCAAACATCAATATTTCAGGAATAACATGCATGATGGTTCACAGATAACCAGGCAGCTTTAAAGCAGTTGCAGGCTCAGCCTGGCATGAAAGTTTTTCAGTTCATCAGGTGGAAGGCAGTGATGTCTCAGCTAATAAGCATGTTTCTCTGTTTCATATAATTAGAATGAACAGGGACTACAGAGGCCACTGGCTTCATCAAAATATTCCCTCCATCAGGGAGCAGTTTTCAATTTTTGGAGGTTTTCTGAAAATTAAAGAATTTTTGCATGGTTGCAGGGATATTTGCTTGTGCAAATGGATCTTATTCAATTAAAAGTAGTGGCATGAGATATTAGCCACCAATCCCCAGTATTGAATCATCCTTCATATAGAAATATGACTTTCTTGCAGTCGTTCTGTAGCTCAAGAAGTTTTTGACTGAAAGAGGTGATAAGGCCTGATATATGTAAAAACTGAGTAAAGTTGGTAAACACCCAAGGTTCTGTGTCATAAGTACATCATTCACCATAGACTGAGAAAGGATCTCACAACAAATCTTTATTTTCTGTGAAAAAACAAGCGTCAAGTGTAACTGATTCAAGAAAAAAGCATCCTGCACTGGTGTTTTAGGAACTGCACTTGTTAATTAATAATAGGTCTGTTGCTACAGAATTTTATGGCCTGTCATTAAGAGAACTAATGCTGAAAAAGGGTTTGAGCTTGTATTTTAGAAACTATAGATAACTTATGCTTCCTATTCCTGTAGTGCTGGAAGACAGGTCCTTTAAACAATGAAATACCACTTAATATATCTTTGTGACACTGCTGATGAATGACAATGTACAGATCTAACATGACAGATCAAGAAGACAGCAGCTGTGTTTCTCCAATCCATCTTGCCCTTCTTTAATCATATTGCTTCTAGCTATGATTCTGCTTAGGTCAGGATTTCTTCTACTTTGGCCATGACTTTCTTCACTGTAAGGGTAGCTCATATTGTGCTTGATTTTGCCTGGAAAAACCGTATGTATTTAGGATTTTATTCTTTAACGTGATACATGAGGATCATGTTGCCCTTCCTCTGCAGAAATGAATAAGATTGGTGTGACAAGATCACTTTATTTTTACCCTGCCTTCTCAGTAAAAAAAACAACAAACCAACAACAAAAAAAGCCCTCTAAAAATGATAAAGATGGCTCTCGACAAGCAATTACTAGACAAGTGATTCTCAGAAGAGGTATCAGTATCCACAACCCACAAAGAACATTTACTGTAAAACAACAAAAACCTCTTCAAACTTCAGGAATGAACAAATGTCCATTACTAAATCTATTTCAATAGAAGAGAGGATTTTTTGATTGAACATGATGGTGAAGACCAAAGCAAAGTATTCTTTAAAAGTGTTTATTGTTTCCTATCAAATCCTCTGATCTTTTGTAACAAAATTATTCAAGTTCCAGTTTTAGATATTTCAAGGCAGACTCTGATCTTAGTCACATTGCTGTAAATAGGATGTAACTAGAATGTCCTTCCCCTGTAACATCTGTGTTATTAAATTATGGCTTACTTATTCACAAAGATTGCATTCAGAAAACTGGCAAATGCAACTGTGATTTCATCCACTATGAATTTCTCTTTGCTGACAGCTTTGTCCCTCACACACTTGAGCAGAGGCATCGAGTAAACAGGGACACTGTTCAGTAACAGGCATGACTTCTCTTTTGGACACCTCCCCAAGCAGCCTGACATATCCTCTCAGCAAACTGAGACAGCAAACAGAAGCCTCCTTCAGATATTTTCTGTGATGTGATTTAATAACTGACAGTTTCTTTTGATCTTGGCATGGTGAACTTAATCAGGGATATCCCACCTTGTGTGGCCAAAGAACTACAATTGGTGTCCCTCTAATAGAGCACTTAGATATTTGGTTTGAATTTATTGGCTTATAATGAACAGATCTGCTTTAGTTCTTAAGGATTTAGAGGATTTTCTTTTTGCTTTATTCCCTGATATTACATTTCTCTTAGCCAGAGTGATATTTTATGCTACTTAAATGACACACTTCAATTTAACAGCCTAAGTACCATTATTGGTCCTTGCATACCAACAACTGATACAAAGGGCTTCTTAGAATTTGCTCCCATGTTTGTATTAGCTGGATTTCTTCTGCATGACCTTGATAGAAAGGAGCTCGCTCCCTGCCAGCAGAAAACAGGTTATTGCAATTACCATGAAATACTATGGTAGTCAGAAGAGTTAGGCAAATTCATTCTTTAAAAAGATGGAATGTTTGTTGTGGTTGTGGAGAAGTAGTATAATTATCTTTGTGCTACTATTGTGGTATAAACATGTATCCATTTAACCAGAAATACTCTTAAATTTTAATCATAAACATCAAGACCACTATTTCAGCTGTGACTGGGAATTACAGGCAGACTTGCTGTACTGTACCTACACAAAAATTAAGTGTTGAGGCTGCTGGCAGTGTTTATGGTACCTAAATTAGGTAGTACTGTCTGTGCTGCATGGATACTACCACACAGTGTGGGCTGCCAGCATGATCTCTGGCACTGTTATGGAAACTCAGCCAGGCAGGCCTCCTTCCACAGCAATCATTGCCAAGGGGCTTTAAATGGGAGGGGCTGACATGAGCTGGTTTGGGCTGGGGCACGGAAGTAAGCTGGTGTGAAGACTGAGGGACTTAGAAGCTACTGTGGAAGGGAAAGGTTTGGTGTCTAGGGAAGGTTCATATCAAAGGCATATGTCAAGGGTCTACATCTTTTGTTGATGTAGACAAAAACTTCCATGTCAATTTGCATCATCAAAAGCTGTCAAGAGGAAAATGAGTCATAACCTCTTCCATGCTGATCCAGGACATGATGTTCTATCCATGCCCTAAGACTACCCCTATTGATATTCAACTTTAGTCTCTGCTATTCAAATGATTGCTTTAAAATTACACTGGCAAAAAACCTGGTATAGCACAGAGCAGGACCTGGCCCTCTGTTGCTGGAAAAATAAAAAGGAGGTATCCTTAGCAAAGAAACAGTGAGAAGATTGTCTGTCTTGGTTTTCACTGGCCCGGGATAGTTCTGTCACCTCATTGAATGTATGGTGGAAAAGTGGTGTGACTTGGGAGAGCAGGATCTGATTGATGTGTCATTGTTGCAGAGCTGTGTTTATAGGTGTAACAGCCAGCTCCAGATGTTACGAACGTTAACATCTATAAATAGGGGAATATATTTAGAATGTTTGTGCTGGTAGGTGCTTTTAGTAGGAGTTTGTGTTATTGTTTCTTCTTATTTTAGTAGTGACTGTCACAGTCCTGGTGAATTCTTAGTCAGAACATTTCCTTTCAGAGTGTCACTTCAGGCTAAAATAAAATCCTTTTCCCAAACAGAGCTTGCCTTTTTTTTTTTCTTTTTTTTTTTTTTTTTAACAGCTGAATAGGTAAAACGGGCTATTCAATTGAATTCTATTGACTCTGTAGATTCAATTCTTAATGTTCCTTTTTTATGATCTCCTCCTTTTCATTTTAGTATTGTTCTGCTTTTCCTTTTTTGTACTGTGCATATCCTATTTTGTTCCACTGAAATAATTTTGTAAGAAATCCTTCATCAGGATAATGCTGTCTATTCAGTCATCACAGGCAGAGTTTTGTTCTGTGAGCTTTGGCTAGCTTACATCCACACTCCTACACTTCCAGTGATTACTTCCAGTGCCAGCTGGGATACCTATTGGTGAATTCAGAGCTGATTAACTGAACAAGACAGTTGTTGCTCCAATTAACCTACTCCATGTTTCAAGAGATTTCATTATTTTTTTTTTTTTTCATTAAGGAAACAAGAAGTAGAGGTAGAGACTTTCTTTAGCCAAATTACTCCATCCTTCTCCCCGCAGGGGAGAAAAAAGTCAATTTGGTGAACAAAGAGCGATCATTACTGGACATCTGTGGCTAATAACTGGGACACAACAGAAATTTGAGGGCTGGATTCTTAACAGCACATTGCATGTTTTATTTGCATATACAAAGCTCCTTCTCAGAAGACTGTGAAAGGAAAACTTCCTTTAGTTGGTTCAGCTAAAATCTGCTGGTTTTCTACACAGCAAACAAATGTCATAAATAATTAATGTAACCATGAAGGTGCTCCGCTTAAATGCCAGCTTTCAAAATCACTGTGCTTTGCTTCACAGGAGTGTTTTACTTGTGTAATTTACAAGGTAGGATTGCAACTGACCTCTGTGGGAATGCAGAGACAGTAATGTTTCCATGAGTTTCCCCCTTGCACACTCTCTGTAGGAAGAAATAAACAATTGCAGTCCTTGTCTTCTAGCACAATGCTGACAAACAAGCTCTAGGGAAACTTGGTCAGCAGCGCAAGAGGTTAACACACCCAGAGGTTCGCTTCATCTCTTTATTGGTTATTTCTACTCACACAGCTCAGTCAGCAGAAGGGAACATCCATCCACACCAGAACTGTCCTGGGAAGGAGACCACATGCACACTCAGCACCTCTGCATATGTTCAGGGTCTTATTCAGGTGGCCTGGATAGCTCAGCTGCATGAAACTCAGTTCAGCCTCACAAGTTGTTCCTGAGGTCGTTGTGAATGTTGGTGCCTGAGGCTGCAGGGTGATAACCAACTGCATGTCTGGAAGCAAAATAAAACAGAAGTCTCTGCATTTTATGGTGGAGTTACATCCCAGAACCACTGAGCCCTTTCTTTACTTTAAAATGTTAAAGTTTCGGTTAAGTGGTAATAAAGGTTTGCAGGGTTTCATGATGATGGTAGTGATAAAAATAGCTATTGATGTCACAATAAGCTCTCAACCTGTGCTGAGATTTATATTGCCTCCCCTTTAGGAGAAAAGACATTGATCAGAAGCAATATGAAAGCTTTGTTTGCTAAAGTGTGCTGGTATCTATTCATATAGCTGGCCTGGAACAGACTATTACTGAATCAAAAGAAATGCTTGGTTTCAATATCAGTCTTTTTTCTTTTTTTCTTTATTTGATTACAAATAAAATTTAAAAAAACAATCTTATGACTTACATGGCTTATTTTGGTGTCAGCTTATGTCTGCTCTGTTCTGGCTTTAGTCATGCTTGAACTAAAGTGCCGTGGGGTACCCAGCTCCAGAGAATTGTCCTCCAAGGGGTTGCTCCTGGGACAAAGACCTAATTTCTCTTCCACCAAAACTCCCCTGCCTGTGGTTTATTGGCTTTTACCAAAACTGAGATGCCTTCATAAAACATTTCAGTCTTTTGGCTGAAACTATTCCATTGAAACATTTCCAAATACCCCTTATTGATAAACACACTATTTATTAGTACACTGCTGTTTCACCTCTGACTTTATTCAAGATTTTAAGCAACATCATCCAAAAGTACTTGCTGTTTATGCATGAAACTCCAGCTCCACCAAAGCTCCTCTAATACTTAGAGGCAAATAGCTTGTACCTTGCATGTAATGAATTAGAGCCTTGTACTTCATAGATGATCCTCCACAAATCTTCTCATTTAGACACAGTTCATACATGAGGTCAGTATCCAAAGCCTCTGTTTTGGGTAGCAGCTACTTATATGCAAGACCTAGATTGATATATTGGACTAAAACAGCAACAACAACAAGGCTACACTATATTATTAATTATATCATTTGTAACTATTTTTAAAATATAGCCTTGTGATTGTCAAGCAGGTGGGAAAAGGTGATTTCTTTCTTCTTTTCTGTAGAATAGGTAAGGAGTTCCAATATATGTTTCAGAAGCTGCAATTCCTCAGATGCAAGTCTCTTGTCCATATGATTCAAAGCAGTGAGGTGGTATGTCATATTTTTGAATTCTAGCTGAGAGCTTCAGCTATTACTGGACGGCTTTGGGAAAAGTAGAGGAGCACTGTTTGAGCCTTTTTCTGAGACCCTTTTGCCTTGAAAAGCTGTTCAGTGTTAGAATGAGAAGAGGAGGGGAAATGACTTCACAGACAGATGGGTAAGGTAAATGAGGCCTTCTCTTGTAGCTCCTATTAACAAATGAACTTGTGCTTTGGGCTGATGCAGCAATTCTCTTTTTTTTTTTTTTTTTTTTTTTTTTTTTTTTTAGGATAGAAGGACCCATATCTTGCATGACCCCTGCATCAAATACACTGCCTGTTTATAACATTGATATGATAATCTGAGATACTCTATTGGCTCACCTTGAGGGTGTAAGTGCACACTGAGAATAGAGTCACCCACTGTTTTTGCTTATAATCTGTCCCTTCAGGCACATCCTCATTTCAAGACACCTTCTCTGTCATAATCACAAAAACTCTTTACAGCAGAAATGAAGTCTTCTGGGGTTGAGCCTTGTCTCTCTGACATATCTGTGCACTGCAATACAATAAATAAGCATATAGTCTGTGTGCATTATACATATGAAGGGGAAAGACCATTTATGCCATTTTTTGGGACAAAGCACACCCACTAAAAATGGAGAAAACAGGCCTTGAAACACAACACTGCAAAGTGAATTGTGATAGCAAAGGATTTCAATGCAGTCAGAAATCTTACAGCTGTCCAAAGGGTTTATTCAACTTTCTCATCAGTGCAGTAGCCTGTGGTGATAGCATCAGTCAAAACATGATGTTTCTCTTTTTCCACTACACCTCCCTGCCTTTCACACCACCTCCCCTGCTCTGGTCCAAATGGCTCAGAGAAGCAGCATCAGTGAGCCTGGTCAATGAAGTCCTAAAAGACTCTTTCTCTGCACCGTAATACTGAAACCTCGGGGATGAGAAGAAATGAAAGTCGGCTGCTGTTGTCAGTGATGCAGACCAGGGGTCCCTGCTGGCCTGTGCCTGTGCCCTGCTGTCAGCCCATCTCTGCCCTGTCCCCTGGGCCCAACCAGCAGGGCCATCCGTCACTAACAAGCAGGGTGTAATGACTTCTCTGCCTCTCACAAAGGCAGGGAAAGAGGGAAGAGGCAGTTTAAATTTCACCAAAGCTAGGGTGGTGTCAGGAGGGGTTTGATCAGATGGCAGACTCTCCTGATTGCATATTCCAGTGTCAGCTCCCAGGCACAGACAAGCTGATATTCTAGGCTGTCCCTAAGGTTAGTCTGGAGTCAGACAAAATATAAAATATGAATATGGAAAGCAGTAATCTCTTCCTTGCCAGATCAGAAGCATTTAAAGTCAAATGCCCTGCTTGACAGTTCTTTCAACGTGGTCCTCTGTTCTGAGAAGTCATTTATTTCTGTATTTTGCTCCTGTAAATATGTAATTAATGCTGCTGCTCTATTTGGAATTCATCTGGGTGTGTGAATCTCTGTGATAGGAAGCTAACAAAAGCACAAGGGCTAAATCCTGATTTCAAATAGGTGGTAATACAGTGACCCAACACAAAACACAGCCTCTTTGGAAACCAAAACCACAGGAGACATCATCTTAAATGAAATGTTAGACTTTGGCTTAAATGAAATGTTAGTGTCTGCGTGAAGCAGACTGTATCCACTGGGGCATGAAACAGTTCCCTCACGGAAAATCATTCACTGACACCTTTAAGGGACTAGGCTTTAAAATTTCTACCCTTTTATAAATGAAAGTACCATTCTGCAGAGCATTCACAGTGGACTGATTAGAAATTAAGTTACAATTGTATTTACACTTATTATAAAATTAAAATTATATTTTTCCTTATCTCTACTTGGCCTCACTGTATATCACTTGCTGCAGGAGTCCCGTTGCAGTGAAATGAGAGTCACATTGAGTTTGGTCTCAATATATGCAGCAGCAGGGATACTAAACCAGATAACTCCAGAGATAACTTTTCCCACAGTTGCACTACTTCCTGAGATCTGTTCTGTTCCAAAGTGACGTGTCAGAAAGAAATGTGACATTTTTTCCAGGCGTTGTGACAGCCTGAGATAATTTTATTTACTTCTGCAAGAGTCCATGTGTTAGACTTCACTGCATAAGCAGAGTGCTGACACTGGGACAACCTCATGGTATTTCAAAACTTTATGGACTTGAAAATAACTCAGTGGACAGGAATGCATTTACAAAGATAATATGTTGTCCAGTTTGAGATACTTAAATACAGGCACAGTGAACATCTGCAAAATGTAGTTGAAATACTGCAATACCTTCTGAACAGCTGTGGCAGAATAAAATTACAGAATTTATAGACTTTATTTTGGTGGTGTAATATATAATTTTTATTGAGCCTTGGATATACTCAACACAGAATGATCCCATAAATGGGAATTACATACAAACACTTAAGAATAAAATAAATATATTATAATGCCTTTACCTTGAATACCTAGGAGTGGATACAGCCAGCATGATCAGAGGCTACAGAGGCAAAAATGCAGCTGTAACCTCTCTTTTGTTTTGCATTGTGCCACTGTGGAACCTTCTCTGCTCTGAAGAAGAGATGCAGTAAAAATGTACATCCATAATGTCTTGTCTGTATAATTTTTCAGAAAATGCCCTGCAAAACTGGGCAACATGGTACAGTGAATCTAGTCAAAACAGTGTGGATGATGATTGATGGTGTGATACTTCAGAGGAAATACCATTGTTCAATAGGAGTTCTTGCAACTGAGCGTTGCATCCAATAGTTAGTAACTTCCAGGTGAAGTTATTCCTTTGTTGGGAATGGCTATTCTGTGCAAACTGCTAGGAATGCTTACCAGAAAGGACTGGCTTACCTGGCCTAGGAATGAAGTGTTTGATCCAAATATTTTACAATTAGAAATTGCTGCTCTTAACTTCCCAGTTGGCATTTAGGAACATCAGGAATGTCCCATATTTACTCTGTTTCTGGATTCTAGCCATTTGTTGCCAAATTATTCCCTTCCGAAATTTTATTAATCTTCTTTCAGGCTTCTCTCAAAGGAAGACTTAGGATGGACTAAACTAAAGCTGACAAAATACTGGAGGATGCTTTCATTATCAGGTGCCTGGCAAAAAAAAAATGGGGGATGAAAATCATTTTGATACACTCAGAGTTAAGTTCATGGGAATAAAACACTGTAGTTCTGCCTACTTAATGATTGGCTTTTTCCAGCTGGAAGAGGGAATAAGTAGCTACTGTGGACAGCTTTGTGCCAACTCTAGCTCCATGCCCAGTGCCAGCCAGAGAGGTTACAGGAAGGTAGAAACTGCTAGGGAAGAAAAAAAGAATCAAACCAAAGCAGAAAATAGTTTTGTGCCTTTATAAAAATTGATACGTGCTCTGTGCCCAAAATGTTGGCTCTGCAGTTTTCCTCTCACAGAGAATCAGCAATGGAATGGGGAAAGGCATATGGAAAGGTGGCTGGTGGCTTCTGCAAGGGGATAGAGAGATACAAGGATATTTTTCAGTATGGAAAAAAATATCAAAGGGAGAGATGACATCAAAAACCAACGTTGTAAACTGGAAGTGATATTTACTGCTTTTCATAAGAGTGCAACTAATAGAACCAAATTAAACAACAAGACAAAAGGTCTGAGACAGACAAGAATACTTCTCTCTGTCAAATTTTCAAGACTGTATAAATTGCTGTCAGTGGACTAGGTACCATTATTATAGCTTTTTTAACAGTTGCCGTTACATTTTTTTGGGAACTTTGGAATTACAATAAAGTTATGGCATGATGCAATAAGACATTTAATCAATTCAGCAGTTCAACTGGAAATTAAATTTACCCTGTGAAAACACGCTTCCCAAAATGTAGCTGAAGAAATGAAGTAGCCTTTAACCAATTTCAAAGAGCTCAGTCTAAATGTTTTGCTGTAGAGCTCCCTTGGAGTCTTAAACTGTGTTCACAGTGAATGGCCTGAAATTGCAAAAATTGATTCAGTTCAATTCACATGTTCAGAAAATTTATTCAGTCAAAACACTTCTCTATGCTATTTCCTATAATGAAGGGTTTGTATTTGAAATATAGTTGTTAAAGAATGAAATAAGTTTTCATTGAATTTTTGAACACAAACAAGAAAATTGCTGTTTTTTGGCATAAACACTTAACTTTATATCATCTAGTTTATACACTAGATACACTTGCCCTACCTGGAAGAAATTCAGTGCACCTCTCTACCTTGTCCTTAAACTTTGCATGAGGTTTTATCAACAAAGAAAAGTTACTCTGCAGTGAGATTTAGATTCCTTTATGAGCTTATTTCACTTAACCTTCCTGCATGACTGTTTGTAGCAAATATGAGCTATGTGCAAGGTTGTTACTCCATTGCTAAGTGGAAAAGAAATCTTTTGCACTTAGCAGACAGTATTGTATGCTCATGTATCAGACTGTAAAGGAGCCTTTTGTAGACTCCAGATCTTCCTTGAACACTGAATTTCTAACATATTACAAACCTTAAAACAAGGAAAAGAGACACAATAGGACAATACATTAAATGAAAATAACTAATGAAGAATACTGATTAGAGAATGCATGATCTACTGCCCTTAGAGATAAAACTGTTTATAGGTTCTGACAGTACACTATGAAGTGAAAAGGAAATAGTTTACAAAGTACCAGGTAGTTCATAGCTTTTGTTCACCAAACAGTTTTTGTAACCATGGGTTATTATTTTCTATTAAAGCCAAGCAGCTCTTTGATTGCCCTGACAAACAACCATAAGAGAAAGACTTATAAGGTCTTATAAGCCTGATTTATTCACACAAAAACCTCCTGTAGCAGAACTGTTTTGTGAATTCCTTAATTCTGCATTGTAGCCTGTGCTGAAAAAAGAATGGGGTAGAGTATTTAATTAGTCCTGGGAACAGAAACCAGAAATCTCATCCCAAATGGAAGGAATGCAGATTTACACCTAGAGCTGCTGTCTGTAACACACTAAAGGGGAAATGCTAAGTTTCAGTACCACTTTGGAGATCAGTTATATGTTGTGTGTGAAAAAGACACTGGGTGAAACCCTGGCTTTGAAATCAGAACCCAGGATTCCTCTTTTGCTCCATTCTGCTTATTAATCTGTCCCTAGGTAATGGCTCCAGGATATCTCCTCCTTCCTCTCTCTCTCTAGGTTCCTAATCCTTACATTCCTTTTTGCTCAGTTACACACCTTTCGTGGGAGTGGTGGAGAGACTGCCTTTTGTCAGGGTATCAAACTTTAGTTCTTGGGGGATAGGAGATGTCTATCAAAATTCCTGTAGCCTCTAGAAACCTTGCATCTCAGCTTCGTCTCAATTTCCAGGCTTGTATTTCAGGTACTGAGCTTCATGCAAAGCGTGTCTTCTTCTCACTATACTTTAAAGCAAAGTTAATCCAAACAAAGTGAGTTTCAACTGGTCTTTGTGGAGGTCTTTTAAGTTAGGCTTTTGGCCAAGGCCCCATGAAGAAGAAATCCTGTGTTTTTTCTCTAGGCGTCCTGTAACTGAAAAGTGCCAACTTTAGGTGCCCTTTGAGTTAGGATGTGGGTGAGAGAAGGTTTGTGATCCATACTGATGTTTCAATTGCAGTTGAAATAAGACCAGGATATGCATATTGTTTAAAGCTTCCAGAATTTTTATTTAAAATTAAGCTCTGGATGAAAAAGGAAGTGAACATTTTTTCATTCAGTTTTAAATGTCAGTATAAATATGCATGTACTTGCCAAAACCAGAGAGACCTATAAGTTATACAGGAGATAGGGAAGTGATAAGGAGATGCAAAATCCTTGCAATCATGCAGAAAAGCAGTACTTTAGTTGCCTGATATTAATAAGTAAAAAATTATTCAAGAAACATTTTTAAAGTTGTTATATTAAGGTATAAAACAATCCTTAAAAAAATAGTGGAAGAACCTACCTTTGGGAATTTTAAAAGCAGTCTGCAGAAATGGTAGAAATATATTTTAGCCACTGCACTTAAGAAGGTGGGCAGATAGGTGACCTAATTAAAAGATAAGGCATGCCAGGGTGTGCATTATGGTCTTGCAGTGACATGCCTTGGGCCTTTAAATGTAAGACACAAAGCTGTTTAACATTGTGGTGTGTCACCACTATATTTTACAACCCTCAGATGCCCTCAAATCTTGTTTCTAAAATATTAATTTCCAAAGGTAAACTGTCAATTACTAGAAAGAAAAATATTCTCCACATAAAGCAATAATTTTTTTTTCTTTAATGCACTATAAGATCGTATCAAGGGAAATTGTCTAGACAGGGTTTATTTTACTAATTCTCAATGACAATAATAATCAACGAGTTAAGAAAAATGTGGTGAAATGCAAACGTTTAATATTTAAGGCTGAAAATGAAATATGTGTGGGAGGGAGCTCTGCTTGGGAGAGAAGACTTACAATCCCATACGGTTTTCCTGCTACCCTTCTCCCTAACACTGTTGCTCTCTGAAGGCAGTAAGCATTGGAGAAATAACACTAAGACGATGGGGCCATTTAGTGACTGGCATCTTGCAAGCTTAAGACACAGAATTTTCTTTATGAGTTTCAGGAATGGGTTTTTTCCCCGTTTTAAATGGTTCCCTCCCCAGCTTCCCACACAAAGGTGTGTCTGCTAGCTGCCTGAAAGAGAATGCAGGTGAATGTCAGAAGTTCCCATCAAGAAATTTGCAATATGAAAATACCTGTGCACCACTACTTCAAGCAAGGAGAGTGACAACATTCCCTGGTGGCATCTTCTGTGTGCTTGGGGACATGGTTCAGCTAGGCACATGGTACTGCCAGTTAATGCTTGGACTCTATGATCTTAGAGGTCTTTTCCAAGCTTGACACTTCTATGGTTCTAAGTACACTTCTAAGTGTTTTATCAACAATTATTTCCAGAAGTGAGCTTAGCCCTTGACTTAAGAAAATAAAGTGAAAGGCTATTGATAACTCTTGATATAAATTAAATGCTTCTTTTTACTCCTCACCAGCCATGACCAACTCCTTTGTAGCCCGTTCACCATTTCCAGTGGTGGGTCCTTAATCTCCTTGGATCCCTATGGGCTTTTCCTCTCCCTGAAACCTAATGAAATTTGAACTACACAACACTTTAATTGCCTGGCAACTTGAAAGTCTGTGTCCCAAAGGCCAGTCTCACACAGGTCCAGTTGTATGAACAGAACTGACAAATTGCTTGTGTTTCTGAAAGTTTTGGGGCTAATTGCATGTTGTTTACTTTGTTGCTTAAGCAGGTTTAATATCCCTGAACACTTAATTGCACCCTGTAATATTTTTTTTTTTAAGTGTGACTTTCAAAACTTTGTTGTACTTACTAATTGAAAAATTTTCATTCCGGACAGAACTTTGCAATTACAAGAATTTTTTTAAAATTTTCTAAAAATTCCAAAAGAGGAATATTACTGCACTGAGAAGCGGCAGGAACAATTCTAGGATTTCTGCAGGATTTTTATACTCTTTTTTGCTGAACAGGCAACTATTCGTTCATTTGGCATTTTACATGTGAGAAAGGGACACTTGAAAGGTAGATAATGTTTTTCAGAAGCAAAATTATTCAGATTCCATTTCCACCTTAATCTATCAAAGACTTGATTAAAAAAAAAAATCCACTCCACACAGTATACTGGCAATTTTTTTAAAAAATTCTGTGAACCTATATGCTTTTTTATCTTCATAGCTGTGCCTGACAGAAGCATATCCATGGAATATCCATAAGTAGAGCATTGAAATGTCAACATTATTTGTTCGGTGTGCTTGTCAGTCATGCTGCATTTGTATTTCTTCTGCACAGAGAGAAAGGGTGATATATTCAATCAATCCCCATCACATTCTGCTGATGTTAATTCTGCATATTCCATTTTCAATGTTAGCACAGTCTCCACTGTGTCACTAGAAACCCAGCTTTTTCTTAAAATCTGTGTTACATTTCCTCCTATGATCTCACCAGACATCCACTTAGATACCTTATCCAATATTTGATTGAGATTATAATCTGGTGACTTCATTATGAACTTGATTTATCTTTCAATAGGTCTGTTGGATCCAGTGTTGACATAAGCAGCGTTTTCATCATCCAGTTGGCTGGGTGGTGCTGATTTTAATTATTTCCTTTAGGACTATGTTTTACTGCAAGCCTATACACATATCACACAATATGTGTGTGATATGTGTATAGGCTTGCACACATTACAATAGCTGCCATTTCTTTCCAGCTGTCCTCAAAGCATATATTCCGCTCATTACCAAAACTTTTCTCATAGTTAGGTAAACAGCTATATTCTCTTTTAGATATAAGTACCCTCTGAATGCCCCATAAAAGGTATTTAGAAATATTGGATACCCTAATAAGCAAGATAATTTTGTAGTTGTTTGTATGGGAATTCTCAGAATGAGAAGGCAAAGTACTACATTTCTCTCAACAAAAATTAATTTGTAGAAAGGCTATAAACACAGAGGTTACCCACAAACATGTCTTAGCATTCAATGACAAAATTAGGACTTAGTAAACCAAATATCCATTAATTCCTTGAAAAAAATTAGTTACAATCATATCTACTAAAGAAATCAAATAATTATTTGCCTGTTTTAAATTTGGTAATATGATTGCCTAAGATATAATAATCAAATTATATACTTACATGAAAATATAAGTTTTTGGTAAAGGCTCCACTTTGGCGTTTGAGTATTGAAGTACTTCTCTTTGCAGGGCTTAGTCATTAGCACATTCCATTCAGTTTTGGGGCAAAAGATGACCTTGTCTGAGCATGCCCAAAGAATATTAGTATTTCCAAAGCAGAAGGAGTCAAGAAATAGTTTGAGGACAGAATTTTGAGGCTAGCTCTTATTGGAAGTTATCTATAAGAAGTCCTGCAAGAGTAGAAGAGGGAGCTGGACTTGCATTTCCACTCACCCTAAAAAGGATTTTGGGCCATGAAAAGGAAGAGAAGCCAGCAAATCTGGCTTTCTGTGAGATCAGGTAAGGATGCAAGATTTGCATAGAATGATACTGAGAAGGCCACAAAGCACCTCATCAGCTTTCCAGCTGCACACCGCAGAGGAAGAGGAAACTTTGAAGCTTTTCTAAGTAGAAGATATGTACATGCTTCTAGCTCTTTCTAAAGATTTTCGGTGCTATTTTTTGCATTTCATAAATACACTCTCTATTTTTCATTCATCTTAACTTCACTTGCACTAAGGGTGATCACAGTATGATTTGAAAAGTCACAGGCCTTTTATTCCTTGAAGAAGGAATTCTTAAAAGTGGCATAATGACCTATATCATGAATTGGACTGTATTGTTTCATGCTGTTCAGCTTTCAAATGATATTTCATGGAATATCTAAAGTATAACAGGATGTGCCTCTGTACAGAATGGTTTGGGAATTGTGAATTCAGCTGTTTGCTGATTACAAATGTTTTGAGGACTAACGTTATTTAGGAAATTTTCTTTTGCAGTACAGCAGTGGTGGATGTGCCTCAAACATAGGGAACCAAAGGAAGCATTCAGCTAAATTAATCTAGGAAATCTAACGTCAGTTACAAGGCCAAACCTTCTATGTATGGAAAAGGGATTTACACAAGGCAAAGGAGTATCCCAGCTGCAGACTATGTCACATCATACACAAATCACCTTTGTGGGTCTCAGTTTCCACTTGCTATGACGAAATTTCTTCAAAATATGTAGGATGCCATGGAGACTGAGATAAGCCCTTAATCCTTGCTTTGCTGGTGCTAACAAAACAGATCTCTAGACATACATGGTATGTCTACATGCAGGAAACAGGACTGATGTGCACAAAGGGATAAAATGTTGCATGTCTGTAGCAGTCCAACTTCTCCCTATAGGAATAAAACAGGATATTAACTTGCTGAACTGGCTTTAATTCAACTTCAAAAATATGAGCTTTAGGGCATGCTTATCATGAAGCATATAACGTTACAAAAAATACAGAACCAGTGAATGGGTTTTTGCCTGGAATAGAAGAAAGTTAGCTTAAAAAAGATTTATAGCCTACAGATTAACTTCACAAATGTAAAAAGTGTGAGCCTTTTATCTTCTATGCACTTGTATGCTGAGATAGCTCTTAGAATCTTCTTGGACAGGATTCCATTTTGTTTTTCTTTTCCTCTACTTCTCATTCCATATGCTTCTAGTGCCATATGCTTCTTCTGGTGTTCTTGCTCAACATGGACAATTTTTTTGTCAGGGTTATACCATCAACTTGTACTTGGCTGGTTTTGGATTGTATAGGTCACAGATTAGTGGTCGACATCTGTTCAGCAAGCATGCTATACAGCTGTGTTAGCTAAAGTGTGGTGCCTCATGGACTGCTGTCAGTACAATCTGAGGCCAGTCCTGACTGGTGACCTTTGGAAATACTGTGGTATTACTCTGAGGTCAGATGTGTCTCAGTTGAAGAGGGTGCTAACCTCTGAGTGGTGCAGAGGGTGCATGCATTGAATCCAGGGGATTAAGGAATATTTTCCTGTACAAGTTTCACACCTAGCAGAGTTTTTCCCAGACTAATTACAGGCAGAGCTACCATCCTCGCTCTCTTCCTCTGGGTGTCAGAAGGGTCCTGTGCTGGGACCAGCCCTGGTAAGAAGAGGGAGCGTTGTTACTGGCAGCCTCAGTCAGGGCTCACCAAACATTGGCAATGTTACATTTCATCAAGGGAGCCAAGCAGACCCAGACAAACGTCTGATGAAGCCAAGGGTGTGACTGTGTCCCGAGTGCCTAAGTGTGTCCTGTTGCCTAATTATTCACCTTAGTAATATTCTGAATTGCATTGTCTCATATTCTTGAAAAATCTGCAAAAGTAAGCAACAAATACCAGATACAGAACATTCATATTTTAATGCAGTGTATTTCTTTGTGACTATAAATTAAGGATAAGACATTAAAAATGAAAAAAAGGAGGATTTTTCATTGACCTCAAAGTGCTTGTGACTTCTCTTACTCTCCTTCTTGTAAGTAAGATTTTTGAGTTACTCTCTCCAGAGAGATAAATTGATGCTAATGCTGAAAGACAAAATAAAGTAATTATGTTTTCAACACATGTTAACTTAGAGATGGTCTCTTAGGGGCTAACACGTTACTTGCAATTTTACTTTAAAATTACTTTGTAATTGACTACTATTAATCTGCTTCACTTGTAGGTTATGTGTACTAAAGAGATGATACAAATAGTTGTTTCTATCCATACACATTCAATGGCCAATAAAATTCAAGCTCAAAACTGATGACGCTGCTTTTTAGACAGCACTCCAATTAATCCAGAAGGACCTGATTCTCAAAGCATCCTCTGCAGCCATTAAATAGTATCTGCTTGCTGTGGAATTTACTGATCAGGGCAATTAATCTCTTAGAAACATCTTCTTTGACTCAGAGCACATACCTCTCATGTATAAGTTAGAGAAGTATTTCTCTGGTTCTATGTTATTAGTTTAAAGTCAACAAAAAGCTACCCACAGATCTATTAAGACTTTGGATTAGGTCTTTGGCTGAACAGCAGGGAAAATGATACCTTGTCAGTTCTGCAGTATGTCTGGAATATGATCATAGAAACTGTGCATAGGGCTCATACTGCTTCCTACGTCTTGATAATCCAGGGCAAGGGAAGGCTTAGGTGTGTTGTACAATGGAGGACAATGGATAAAACAAGTGCATCAGGGTATGCTGCGGATGATATGGAAATACTGCTGCAAGGAACCCTGTTTCTGTGCTGGGCTGGCATGACTCAGGCTATTCTCTAACACTCTTGATTGTCAACTTAAGCCTGTACACAGATAAAACTTGGATCCAGCAGAGTCTTTTACTCAAAACTCTGTGGAAAAGTAGGCATTGAAGTTTTGAGTCTGTTCCAGCCCTGGAAGCAGTAAAGCTGTATTCATGGTGTTCTTCATGTATTAATAAACTCCCTGCTAGACATAAGGCTTTGTAACCCTGGCACGGATGATTAAAGAGCACATTACCTGCTCAGAGAGAAAGGAGAGGTTGCCAAACACAAATACATGTATGTAATGGACAAGGCATGCTAACTTGGAGTTATATATCAATTTTTTAGACAATAAACTACCTGGGATGCTTACTATTGTTAGCAGAAAAAGAATGCTGGCAGAAAGAAAAAGGAAAACTTTAATTTCATCACATATTGATAAAACCCCTGTAATAGCTTCAGGATTTTAATAGGCTTTTGCTTTACTTTCATTACATATTGAAAATAGTTAGAATTTTGTTGTTTGATAGTATCACTTTGAATATTTTATAGCATTTCTGTAAGAAGACACAAACTAAGCTGTTAGAGAATAGTGGAAAAAGAAAATGAACCAGAGCAGACAGAAAAAAAAAAAAAAAATGAGGAGAGTACATTATAGATGATGATATTTGGGTCATTTCAAGTTAGGCTGGGGGATCAGATCAAGAACAGCCCTGCTGAGAAGGACTTGGGGATGCTGGTGGATGAGAGACTGGACATGATCTGGCAATCCAGTTGTATCCTGAGCTGCATCCAAAGCAGCATGGCCAGCAGGGCAAGGGAGGGGATTCTGTCCTGAGACCTCACCTGCACTGCTGCATCCAGCTCTGGGGTTCCCAGCAGAGGAAGGACATGGACCTGTTGGGAGGAGTTCAAAAGAGGGTCACCAATATGTGTAGAGGGATGGAGGACCTCTCCTATGAAGAAAGGCTGAGAGAATTAGGTTTGTTCAGCCTTGCTTTGGGCTGAACCTTTTTTGCTACCTTTCAGTACCTGAATGGAGCCTACAAAAAATATGGAGAGGAACTTTTTACAAGAGCATGTAGTGATAGGAGAAGGAGGAATGGTTTCAATTTGAAAGAGAATAGGTTTAGATTAGACCTTAGCAAGAAATTCTTTACTATGAACATGGTTAGGCACTGGAAAGCTTTGCTCAAAGAAATTGTTGATGCCCCACACCTGGCAGTATTCAAGGCCAGGCTGGATGGGGCTCTGAGAAATCTGGTCCAGTGAAAAATGTCCTTACCCATGGTAAGGGGTTGGAACTAGATTTTTAAGGCCCCTTCCAGCCCACGCCTTTTTATAATTCTATGATTTAATCAGGTTGCTCTGTTGAACCACAGCCATTTGGATTCAATTAAGAGAATTCTGAGATTTTTTGTACTGATATTACGCTAATAGTTTATTTTAAAAGTCTGGCCACAGAAAAATTGTTGCCTTTAAAATCATTCTGCTGTCATTCTGTACTTTCTATAAATATGTTTAAAACAAATGCACAAATATCAGTGGGCCTAGGAAAGACAGAGTCACAAACTTTCTGTGAGTGTCCTGAATCTGCTTGATAATCCAAAATTCCAGGAACCTTCCAGGATTAAACTCACCTTGGATACAATATGAAGAAACAATATTTGAATATCTTCATATATTTGATTCAAAGTTAGATAGCAATCCATTCCAGTATAATATTAATGACAAAATTTGCCTTCTTGATATAACTGCAGTATAGACTGGTGTGGCTCCATTCCTGTTACTTGACCTGCACATCCTTATCTGGAGCCTTGGCTCAGCTAAAGACACTTAACCTACATGACTGACCTCTTTACATTAATATCCTCCTGAAGCCCGTGGAGTAACATTTGAATAAAGAAAGGCATGCTTATGTATCTGCAGTGTCATGTGCAATTCCCTCCATGTTTTTATTTTTAATATGTTACCAATGCATAGGTCACTGATAAAAACTCCTGCACATTGCAGTGCTTGTATTCAGGAAAGAGGGTGTCACAAACTGCTGTGTATCTCAGGGGATTATGTCCTTTCTAAGGAAACAGAAAACTGTTGTGAACAGCAGCCAAGAAATTGCCTGGTGCAAACTGAAACCAAAATTGCTTTTCTGAGATGAGGTAAGCAAGAGCGAGCTGAGAAGGAATATTTGGCTGATCCAGACATACTGGCAGCTAGTTTGGTATTTTTATTTTGGATTGTGGGTCCAAAGCATAATCCTGTTTTCATTGGCAGTGAAGATCTTAACTAGCATAGATAATTCTTGGCTGGATTACTGGATCTCAGCAGTCTGCCAGTTAACTCAAGCAGCTGCACTTTCTCCAAAAAAGAATTACCTGAAAATAGATTGACAGCACTGAACCAAGTCAATTTCTAATAAAAGAAATTAGATCATTTAGCTCTTGTTTTACTCTGTGATACTGGGTTTTATTACACTTTGTATACTACCCCAGAAACATAGCAAATCATGTACAACTTGTAATAAAATGGAAGACTGCAAGCGATATTAAAAATCATTCAGAAGGCAGTGAAAAGATTATATTTCTTTATTTCAAGCTTTGAAAATGCAAAGCCAAGCAGTATAAAACATAGGTACTTTTCTTACCTGTTTCACTCTAACTAGGACAGCTTCAAAACTTCAGAAACCTGGGTGAGAAGACAAGAAGTGGCTAGTTTGAGCCAGCTTGTGTATATTCATGAAGAGGAGTTGCTGGCAATGAATGTCCAAAGTAAAGAGGTAGAGACACTAAAAAAGAATGTGGTTGGGTGTGGTGGATTACTTGCCTAGATTTGGGTATGAGAAATCCAGGTAAGAGCTTTCTTGTTGACATTGAAAACCAATTCACTAACAGACTAAGCTGAGCCCCATTGAATAAATTGTCATCATCATCATCAAGGCATTATAACTATTTCTATTTGTAAATATTTGAAAGATGTCAAAGTGCTGAGGTAAGCTGCATAAATCCCCCAACAAAGACAGAAATAAAAAATCCACCATTTCTTCAGGGAAAAAAAAATCAAGCCATATTTTTTTTCTGTTTTATGACCCTTGCTTTGGCTGCAAAAGTCAAAGTTATGGTTGTTTCTACTTTCTGCTACAGAATTTCTTTGCTTTGTAGGATGCCCAGGCTTTCATGATTTGCATGTACTCATTTCTCATATAATGGATCAGGTAGAGAGGGAGGAGTAAAAGAAAGGATGTGAAGTTACTTATCTTAGTTATCCTCTACATCAGAAGGTATTTTGATATTCTAGTCCATACAGATGGCATGAATCAACACTTTCTTTTATCTTTGTTAAAGAATTTTTAGTTTTGAGATACCTACTTTAACAAATCAGGTGTTCAGGTGAACCTAGGTTTAGGTTAAATCCCTCACATCCACAACATTGCCAGAATAATTTTCCTCCAACTTCCAGCTTGGTGTAATTTGTTACAAAAATGTCAATAGTTCATTTTTTCCTCTGCTTTAAATAAAAACACAATGAATGACCAGAACCCGCATTTGCAATGCTTAGTAATCAGTTTATATTGATTGACCATAGACAGCCATTTGAAAGATATGAGATAGATAAGAAGTCCTGAAAACGTCAGTGTGAACATTTTCACTATTCTTGCGGTCTTTATACCAGACCTTTGCTCTAACAGCAAAGGGATTGCCATGTAGTTATTAAACAGAAATCTTAATTCCAATAAATGGTCAAATTAGCAGTAAAACACATGAAGCTCAGTAAACAAACAAACATACAAAAAAAAAAAAAAAAGTAAAGGACTGTCGCCCTGTTTTTTCAGCCTTCTGATTTTGCATTCTTGTAGTGGAGTTTCTCACAGATTTTGTTGTAAACAAAGCAATGCTTCTGTAACTGTATTGTTTACATTCTTCTCTTTGGGAGGAGAAACTGATGGACTGTGACTTTGACCAGTGTGGTTGAGGAGGTTGAACCCCTTCATCCAATCTGGTCTCATTTTCAAAACTGTATAAATACTGAAGTAGAAAATGAAATCTAGCTTTTTTTGTGCTTGGACATCTGTGCTGTGTCTGTGTCTTTCTGTGTGTTGGTAGTGCATCAAAGGACCAGACTAGTTTATGCACTTCACTATCCAAGTATTATCTATTCACACTATGCTTGTGTGAATTTTACCCCATTTTTGGCTGGTTTTACCCCATTTTGAAGTGTTTTTACCCCATATTGTGGGGTTTTGGTTTTTTTTTTAATCCATTTTGGTAAAACCAGCAAAAAATTAGGTAGAACCAGCCAAAAACGGGGTAAAAATATGCCAAAATGGGGTTGGAAATCCAAAAAACACCCTATGTTTTTATGCATCCTGTGTAGCTGCAAAGATGCAAAAGGGGCCTGCGCATCAAGAGACAGAGCTGCTTACCCTATCCAGCACCCCTAACCGAGAATGGTAACACAAAGGAGAGATTGATCCTAAAGGGAAACTGCAGAATTTTTTCAGGTGACCTGACTCAGGAGGTGAAAGAAACACAGTTATTTGCATAGGTATGCTGCCAGGGAATTCCCTGAAATGGTGAGACCTGGAGAACTCCGGGCAAAGCCTGGTGCTGTGGAGCAGATCTTATCTCCCTTTACTTCTCCACTTTCCACCCAGTTTCAAATATGCTTTGATCTCCACCCCTGTTGTAACTGTAAGCAGGAATTTATTCTTAGTCCCTAGCACAGAAGCAAGAAAAGAGTGTTAACCCTAACCCCTACAAAGTTTTAGTGAGATGACACAAATAAATTCCTTAATCTGGATAGAGGTTTATTCATGAGGTCTTTTCTTTCTTTAAATGAAAAGCAAAAAGAAATAATGCCAGCCTGACAAAAGGAAGTTCTACTTTGATTGAAAAGAAAGACTTCAACTTGCAATACCAGTGCTGGCTTTGCCCAGGCATCCTGAGCAAATACAGAAATGTAGGAATACAATTTCTAACTCACCTGGAACCAACTTTCTCATGTCTGTGTCATTCAAAACCATATAAAATAATGCTGTTGTTTTGATTCATTCATGTGCAAATATCATGTTACTGAATTGTGGTGAGGAAGAAGCAGTGCTGTCTTCCTTTCAGTTATGTGATTTGCAGAGGGAAGGGTTTTTTTTTCTGATTTTTTGTTGTTGCCTTTGTCTGTATGTGATGTATATTCCTTGGTAATAATTAAAATTGTGTTAGGAGAAATCTTTTAAAGAAGATGCATTTGAGTTATTTAAGGAAAAAAAAAGCTTGCAAAAATACAGTGCTCTGCAAGTTAACTGTAATTTTCAGAGAGATTTCAAAATGTTTGCACATAAAAATGTTTAGAAGTGAAATTTCTCACCTGTCATTGCAGCTATTGCGATATTGTATGAATAAAAAGGTAAGTTTACTGATTTTGTTTTTCTTTTCAGTCTCTGAAATCTGCAGTGAACCATGAACTGCCTCTGGTGTTTTGATATTCCCTCTTCCATTATAATGTATTCTGCAAAGGGCAGAATACAAATAACATGATAAGAAGCAGTTACTCATAATTTTACTCCATTTCCCCCCGTTTCCTATTCAGAATAATAAAACAGAGGCTACCAGCTTGTGTATCTTATTTCTGAGTTGATAATAAAAGATAGTACAGACATGGGGGACACGGATCTGTCCATTTAGGTAGTTCAAATTACAGCTTAATGGGTTAACTCCACACTAACCTAATTTTAAATTCTTTATCTTCAGCTCTGTATTGCTGATCCTAGTCCCACATGGATTCTCTTGCCATTCAATATTGAGAAAGTGCTTCTTTGTTTTATCTTTTAGGGACTAAATAACATTCATAACCTCTCAATAAGAAGCTGACCTCACTGGCTGCTGATTCTCCCTCCCCACATAATCACCTGACACTGAGAGGCATAAAGGCATGAAAAGTGATACCCCAGCTGCAGCGTGGGAGTGTTTGCTGTGTGGTGTCAGACTCTTCCAGACAGCCATGGAAATCCCCTTCACTCTGCATCCCTTAAAACAACACTGACTAAAAATACTAGTGGAGAAACTTTGAAGAATATGAGGTAAACCAGTCCTGGCATAGGTTTATAAGATCTGACCTGAGGGATATCCATGAAGGACTAATGTCTGAATCAGTATATTGTAAGTGGAAATCGTGGATCTAGCACTGTTTCTAGCCCTTCTTCCCCCACTTCCTTGGAAGGGACCCAGGTGTGAGTACCTCCAATCCCTTATCACCATTGCTAATTGCTATTAAGCACTTTTTCAAATGAGCTGAGAAGGTTTGGCCTCTTTTATTCCACTAAAATAAATCAATCAATACTTTTTTTTTTTTGAACCATGGAAAAGAGAGCATAAAATCTATGCAAGGTCCTGTGTTACTGGGAGATACCTAGCAAGGAGTACAAAAGAAAGACGGTGGCATCCTCCCATCCCAGTGTTTACTTCTCCAAAGGGTGCTGACTTTGTTGTTGCTTGAGTCTGGACACAGATAGTGTTTCACACTCTTGAAAGTTTTAGGAAATGGACAACCAAATTTTCAGTGCAGTGCTTGGGTGTAGGATGGGGCCTCATCTGGCACCACAGGCAGCACAAACACTAATAAGTGATTGAACAGTTAGGTTCATTTGTTGAATGAACTGTTAGGTTACATTTGTTTTGTAATGTTTATTATGGCATAAATTTAATGTAACACTGTGAAAGTATCAGACTCACTGAAATCAGAGGGATTATATTAGGAGTGGCGTATTTTATATTGTAATATTGTTTAAGTATAGCCTCGTTCATTCACTTTGGAGAATTTCTGAGATTCATTAACCTTTCAGAGGGAATTTTATGCCAAATGTTTATTTTATCTCAGAGTTTAATTTAATTTGCTATTCTCTACTGCAAGCAAAGCAATAGTTCAATTTGAACTAAACCTTAGGTCATCCTGCAGCGAATCACTTACAGGTGGTTAAAAGAAAGGGATGTAAGATAGAAAAGGAATTACAGCAAAATGAAAATGCCTCAGGAACTTCATGAGAGGAACCAATTAATAAAGCAAGTCAGCTTGAGAGGTAAAAGCACTGACAGTGATTCATCTAGTTGTTGAGCCAGTTTTACACCAACATAGAGCAAATGTCTCAATGGAGCTATGTTAGAGTAACTGGTATCCCAAGCCACAAGTTTCAGTGCAATGTAATGATACACCTTAGTCTTCACAAGTGTTTCTAGTTCAGACTACTTTTCATAAAACTTGGAAGTGGTATTCAAATCATATATTTATTTCCACAAAATATGCACCCATTAAGTCTGAATAAATCTGAGAGTTTCTTGACACAAAGCCAAAAAAAAAAAGTTCTTTGGGTTTTCAGTTTTCATGGAGAACTATTAATTTAACAGAATTCAGTCTGAGATAATATGGCTTTCCAAAAAATATTATTGGAGAGTTGTTTTTTTTTTTAAACTGAAAAATAGAAAAATAGTTGACTATATATTCAGCTAGCATAAGCCCCATAATAATTAGAAGTTACAAGCATATTAGTAATTAGTAATCAAAAGGTTTCACTTTTTGTAGGAATCTCTAACAAACATCCCAATAAACACCAAAAATTTAGAGTTACAGTTAAACTTCAAAACAATTAAAAAGGTATTTGGTATGGAAATACGAATTGAACCAAGTTGTACTCTTGCACCTGCTCCCCAGACTCTACCCTGAAGTCAGACCATAAGTTAAGTAGACATTTAATCACAAATTCCTAATAACTTCTATCATTCGAATTGGACTCACCTAATCTTTAGCCCAATTCCCATTAGAAAGAAGGTATATACTCTGCTACAAAGTTTATCTTGCCATTTATTTCTGAATCTGTGGGCCAATTTTAAATCAAGCTAACTAATGGGCAGACCTATCTGAGTTCCCATCAGTTTTATGGAATGAGGAATTAAACCAGAGAAGGGAAAGCTTATAAAATCCTCTGTAAATACTGTAGCTGAAGGAAAGGCTATAGCATCAGTTTGTGCACTATTAGACACCAGAAAATAGGAGATAGAATTTTATGATATCCCCTGTCATGAACAGAGCTTCGGCTGGAGATCACAGGGTACATGTCATTGCCCAAATCCACAAAACCCCACAGTTTGTTACTTTTGGATCACTCTTTCTTGGTGGTGTCTCTTTGGAGTCAACAAAGCAGACATATTTCTGCATGAAATGGTAAGTAAGTTCATCTTCCCATCTGTTTGAATATTTCTGTATACTATTATGGAGTAGAATTATTTAGTAATCTTTGGCTCCAGGAAGAGGAATACTATGGCCACAAGCTTGGTGTCCTTTCTGGGAAGGAGCATAGAGGTCTGTCCCTGCACTGCAGCGGCCACCAGGCAATTAGCCTCATTTGGTACCTTGGATGGGGACAGCAGTTCCTGGGTTTTTCCTTCTGGACAATAAAGGTTTTGCAGTTTCTTTGAAGGAAGCAGTATGTCAGGTGCCTGTTCCTGGTTTCTTTGCCTCCTTCCCGGTGGAGACATTTCTCTCTCCATTTCTCTACTGAGGTCTAAGAAGAGTTTTCCAGCAGAGTTGTCTGCTTTCCCCTTTGCACTAGAATACTTTGCACTATGAAATACATTTTTAAAACACTAGAGAGATTAGACTATGAGTTCTGGACCCAAACATGTATCCCCTTTTCAAGTGAGTAACTCCTCACTTGCTGCTTCTACAGCCCTCAGAATACAACAGGTAAATGCCAGTAGCACCACTGGGATCACAGACCTGAGCATAAAAGCTGCTAGAGCATAAATGCATGGAGCTTTGCACGATATGAAGGCCAAGTGACAGTGATTTCAAGTTTACTTAATTTTTCATCCACTATGTGAAACTTATTTGCAAAAGCTAATGACAACTCTAAATATCCTTGTGAAACACCACCACCATTGTTGAGAACTGCCAAATTTTGTCTAACCCTTCTTTTTTCTGGGTTTTTTTTTTAATTCATGAAAGTACTATAGATCCTTCAGTACTATCTGCAAGTGTTCAGCACTTCTCAGCATAGAAAAAAGTTAAGACATAATTAAATAAATGCCAACTAAAAAATGAAATCCCAAATATTACTACCTGTCAATCCTAGTAATCAGTAGGGGTGTTTTTTTGCTGACATGCAATAGGTTAAGAAATGCAATATGAAAGGGTTGTCATTCTGCATAAGAGATTTATAAAATGAAATTAAGTAGCTCTTTGAAATAAGCATCCATTCACAGGTGTTATTTTAGCCAAATATCAAATTCTTTGCTTGCTGATTTCTGGAGCAAAATCCACCTTTTGAGCCTTTTAAAATCCTTTCTTCAGGTGAATAGAGTTTGTTTTTTATTCCAGAGGGTTTCAGTAAGGATTTTTCAAGGGACATGTTAGTCCTCCCTTCTCAGTGATGATTCAAGAGAGCAACCAGTGATTTAAAAAATGTAACAGCTCCTTACAACCAGCATTGAGATGTTAAAATAATAAGGATTTTATTTTCCTTTTCTCTGTTTTGTGGCACAATTTGTTGGAAGTTCACACAAAATATCATAAAGAATTTTGGTCTTGACAGGATAAAAAGGAAACAGAAATGAAAAATATTCTCGTATTTGAATTACAGGCTTTGTGTGAACATTAGGGTTTGAAGGGAGTCTAGAGGCTGAGATCTGAGCTGTAGCTGAATGTTAAATAAGAAATATATTTTTGATTTATTTTTGCTTAGCTATAGTGATGGAGAGATGTGGTGCAGTAAGTGCATTCTGTTGTACAAGCCGTGACCTCAATGATGAGGGAGAAAATGGGCTTTTGCTGTCAGCTTCTCCTCCTATTACAGATTTGAGTTTTACTCCAACATTACTTCCAGTCTAATTGCATTTGACCCAGCATCCTTGCTGCACTAGTGTTGGGCAACATATCTGGAGGCCTATGTAACAGCTAGAGTAAATTCATAGAGTAAATATAATTTCTTGTTAAACTCTAGAAGTGTCAGCCTTATGTACTCCATAATTTTCATTAAAATACAGGTCTATTTCTACTTGCCTTTGGAAGCAATACAGACAAGGTATTTATGTGTCCTAAGCAGAAGCTGTCTGCATTGAGAAATTAAGCTAGGGAATTAGAAGAAGGATGCCCTATTTATTGTAGATTCAGACTAAAAATAGCAGGTTGTGGTCAGATGTAAAGACCCATGTGTATGTTTACTATCAAAATATTTATATATGCATATTACTGGTCTCTATGTGTTTGCATCTTAAAATTGCAGAGTTTTTATATTAGCACAGCTTAGGCGATGTTCTGTTGATTCCTTGCGTCTTTCAATGGGGACAAGTTTGGTCTTCAATATGAAAAATTTTGTGTTTCTGCTGCTACAAATCAGATATCTATATCTGTTTGCTTACCTTTGCATACTTACAACTTCATTTTGAGAAGTAATTTGATATTTCAGAACGGAAACTTTGAATTCACTGTTTTCTGATATTTGTTTAACACCTGAAATGGATCATAGGCTATACATAGGCTTCCCCTGTTTGGGGCAGAGTTTTATTGCCCCTTTATCAGCATAATCTATAAACAGTAAAGTGGACTTTTCAAATCTCTAAAGTGATACCTGGAGCAAGTTGCAGTATAAGTGTTTTCAGGCTCAGCTCTGCATGATTCAAAGTGCATCTTTAAGGATGATTGACATCCTCAGCTTGGGGTTTGTGTTTTCACCCATGAGAGATGAAATTGTAGAACACTTTGCAGTAGCAAGCTTTGCATTATGCATCTCCATTACCTTCAAAACTTAGGAAATGGCTGTGTGTGTGTCACAGCACAAGGGGGTGTGTATGCAGACCTCAGTTCTCTCTCTTTCCAGCCATTTTTATGTAATAAACCAAAACAATCTATCTTCAATATGTAAGATGGTTCATTTTTGTAGTGCAACCTCCCCCTTGCCACCCAAATTACACCATAGCAAAAGGCTCTAAGACAGCAGGGCATCCAATACTATGTATTGATTCACATATGTATTGAAAATCTGAATGTTCATGCCTCTGTTCAGTGATGATAAATTAATGTGGATGTGGAATTTTACTACTTGGGATTCTGCTTCATAAAACAAAAAATGAGCTGGTGCAAGATCCACCTACTGGGACCCTCTTGTTATATAGTCCTGTGGCTTTCCTGTGGTTCACATTCCTACTTTTCCCCCCAAATAAATTTTCTTTTCTGTATTTCAAGCCTCAGTGTAAGATGCTCCAAATAGTATCCCTCCTTTGCCTGGATGCTCAGATGGATGCTTTTACTTATTAAAGAGTATGAATCAATTATTTCTAGGTTTCTGGTAAGTCTTGCCTTTCATTGTCTCTGAGCTTATATCTCTTTTTCCTTTTTTTTTTTTTTTTTTTTTTTTTTTTTTAGTGTAAGGAGTCTATTTTTGTCTTGGAGTAACACTGAACACAGTGATACACACAGGGCTTAGTGAGCTCTGATTCTCAAAGGGAGTGCTAGGTGAACACAGCTGGGGTGTCTCCAATTATATGATAAAGTATTTAGGGCTCCTATTTTTTTTTCTCTGAAATACTAGACAGAAAATGGCTGCATGCAATGCAGAGCATGTGTGCTGTTAGCCTGTTTATATTCTGGATGTGTCAGACTTCCAGTACATGAGCAGATAAGTTTTCCAGCTCATGTACATTGAATCTAACAAATCCAGCTCTGCAATGTATGGATAGCAGAATGGGCAGGCTCAGAGGATTCATTTCCATAAGGAGAAGTGTGCTGTGCATGTGGTTTGCAGTGTGAGTCCTTTTCTCTGCACATCAAGCAGCGGGGTCAGATCTACTGCAGGATTGTCAGCAAGCTGTAGACAGTGGCTCTTGCCCTGTAGCTGGCACAGTAGATGTGCTCCAGGCTTCAGCATTCTGCTGCTCCTGCAAAGGCATCCTCAGGTCTGCATGGCCCCACCTCATGGAGATCATTTACTTCTGCTCAGCAGAGGTGTGGGAGGCACAGAGGAATCTGGTTTCAGCCAATACCTGCAGGGTGTTTTGGCATCCAGGGACATGTAGGACCCCATGGCCATCCTGAAATAGAATATAAAGCAGGAATCCAACATGAAGCCCTGGCAACAGTGCTCTGTAGCTTTATTAATAGTGCACTTCTCTTGCATAGCAGCATCTGTGCAGTGCTCTGCAGCTTCCTCACAATCCCCTGGGCTCCACCTTCAGTGTTTAGCACAGGACTGGTCCTGAGGTCTTGCTCCCAACTTTATCAACACAATTCCTCCCCCAAAGAAAACAGTATGACGCCAGCTGAATGTCAAGATTTTTGCTCTTCACCTTTTAAAATATCTATGAATGTTACAAAATCTTGCAGTGCTACATTTTTAATGTGCATCACATCTGCACATCTCTAGAATGATCTATCTATATGAACAACAGCTGAAACACCTCGATCAGTACGGCTGCCAAAACACTTTATGTACATCACATTAGTCAACACAGAAGGAACTGGTTATTTTTATAAGGAAAATGACACCAAGTCTTCTTTCAAATATTTGAAATATTTTTGGCAAATTACTTTTTTATAATCCTTTTACAGCTGTTTCATACTGAAATGAAACATTATACTGCACACGATGAACATCCCAAGACCTCCCCTCTGATTTTATTACCTCCTTTGCACAAACATATACGAGATGAAACTTAACACACACAAAAAGAAAAGCAATGTGATATAAACCCATATTTCTGTATGCAGTCAGCTTGTTATGCACCTCACTGGCAGTAAAGGCAGCTTGTGTGGACCATGCCACAAGGACATAACATGGAGGCACCCATAATGTGAAGTGAAAGGAAAAATGGAAAAATGAATGGTCTTTTATGTAATTACTGGAGATCAGCTTGTCTCCTGGTGTGTTTGGCCAGCCAGGGACTGCAGATGCTGCAGGTATCAGACTCTCCTGGCACTTCTGCTGTAAAAAGGACTGCAAGGTGTGATCCGTGGAGTTGGTGTAATGGAATGCAGGAACGGTCAAACCTGATTGGAGCAGACCGTACTTTGTTCATTTTGCTGAAATAAAACATGCACCACCAGCAAGACTCAAAAGGCTGATACTCCTTTCTGCCCCAGCAGCCCAGAAACCAACGATCACTGTGGCACAGCCTATCTTCTTTAAATTTCATTTTATTAATCTTATTTTCTTCTGTATCTTGTTATTACCAATGGACCAAACCACATTGCTTTATACTGTTCCAGAATACCCATGAAGACAGTGAGAAGATTTACTCTAGACTTACACTGCTAGGATCAATATCAAGATCTGGCACATTTTGTTTGTAACACTTCTTTTCTTTGCCCTCCCAGCTGGGTGGCTTCAGAATCTGGAAAATGAGAGGCACTATTTTTAATGTCTCATTCAAACAGCAGTGTGGTTGAAGTGGCAAATAATAGTTGCTTTCAATACAGGAAACAATACACATTGCAACTGTTCCTAAAAAAGTTATTTTATAAAATCTCTTCATGTTGTTTGTAATAACTATTTTTGGTACTCTAGCCCATGAAGTTTAATTTATGAGTTTATTTTTAATCAATGCTGTAGTTTTAGCTCTTTTTTTTATGTGTGTATGCATAAATTCTCAGTAAGGTGTAAAAGATGACTTGGAAAATAAGTTCTCAAAGTAATTTAATAAAATAGCACATAGATAATATACTGAAAAGATTATTAATAAGGTTTGAAAATAAAGCACTAAAATTCTATGTTTGCATACATATCCTTAATCCTTATCTTTAATAAATGCATTTTCTTTTTTTTCTGAAATGGGGCCTATAATAGATATTTGTCCTTTAACTGGCAAAGGCTTTGCATTAATGCTAAGGCTGTGATGCCAGAAAATTTCCAGACCCTACTAGGAGATAGAAAGACATTGTATACTATAGAGGTATCAGAAAATAACATTTTAGTATGGGAAATAACAAACCTTATTTTCAGCTTTGTTCCAAGGAATGGGATTTGGGCTGATTTTTAAAAGAAACACCCCCTGAAAAATATAATCAGCTGGAGGAAAGCGCTTTGCGTGAGAACACGAAAATTTGGCAGAGAAACAAGCAAATAGAAGCAGTATTACACTGACGTGTTGGACAACATTAATAATGGGAGGTTTCAAATATCATATAAACAAAAGTAATAATACAATTAGATAAATGCTTTTCAAATTAAAGAAAAACAAAATTACCAATTGCCCTCTGAGGCAGGGGATGTAATGTGTAGGGAGTTCTGGACCTTCACATTCAACCTTCAAGCTTTGGGGTGCTTTGTGATGCCCAAGCTGTTGGAAGAGAAAGTAAACTCAGAGACGGACGGGGAACAGGATTAGGAGGGAGACTAAAGTCTTACTGAGCAGAAGAATAGCTGACTAAACTAAAAAGCCTTTATTTTTCTGCTACAGTTGGAAAATAGTCACAAGGAGCTGGCTGAATGTTTGTAATCACAGCTTGGGTTACTGAGTGCAGTTGCCTTCACAGATCTTTGTGGAGAACCAACCATTTTCTTTCCTGGGGTAAAACTGTTTCTGTGAGTCAGATCAGGAATTTCTGCATTAATCCTTTCTTTTGCAAATTATTAAAACACCATACAGAGCATGTGTTTGCATAGCTGGCAACTTTATCACAAGCTGGGCCAAGCACATGGGGTCTGTGGAAACATGCTGAGAAAATTCTAAGGAAAGCCTGATGCTCTAATGTTGGCAGAACTTGTGCCAGGGAGAGCTGTTGTAGGGAACAGATGAGATCTGCACCCTCTTCACACCTCCGCTTTGCTGGTTGCTTCCTGTTATATTTGGGGATGTTGAGATGAAGAGGAAGACCAAGGCCCATGTAGGAGTAATTAAAATTTCCATTGGGATCTCTTCCCAGAGCTTCTTAAATCCCTAAGCAGTCTCTTAAGAGGCAGAGAAACCCCAGGAGCTTCAAGGTCAGCTCAAGAGGATGTTAATTATGATTGCTATAAATACAGAGGAGCTCTGGATTGGTTAATGTTTTTATTCTTTTCATTTTTATCTCTGAGACAAGAGGCTGAGGAAGTGTATACCCTGTCCCTGACCTATGTATTCTTGGATACCTGACTGGGAGAAAATCTTCAACACAGAGCAGAGAGATGTCTGAGGGAAGAGGCAGAGGGAGAAGGGGTGCAGAGCCAGAAACACTGTTATTCAGATAGGAACAGGAAGAACAACTAGCTGCAAAACTGCTTTTTTAGTACTTTCTTTTTGTACAAAGGCATTGTTTTCTCATTGTCATCAGGACATGAGAAATTCTCACTTCATTATCTGCTGTTTGGTGCTGAACATTCAACCAAGAGCTTATCTTTTATTTGTGAAAGGTGATTCTAAGGAAAAATACAAAACTATTTTGTCTTATAGTGGAACCCTTTGACAAAAAGGTACATCTTCCTACCAGAGGTCCATTCTATTTTTTCCTCCAGGCTGAAAGTATTTTTCCTCTACAGAAAGCAAAGGCTTTGTCTCCCTTCCCATAAAAACTCCACCCATTTTATTAGGAAAATAAGAACTTTTATCTTCTGGTCCTCATCCAGACCTTCACAATCTTGCAATGTGTTTATCCTGGGAAACAGGGAAATATTTGTATTTTTCCCATATTGCAGATGGATAATTAAGGCAGAAGAAAACTAAACACCACACGTTGATGGGAGTCCAGCTCAGCAGCTTCAGGACCAACACTGAAGTTCATGAACCTGAGCTAGGAGCTGTGCTCAAGCTGCTGCAAAGCAGGGAGGGAGCAATGCCCTGACAGCCAAACATCCACATTTGTGAGTGTCTGTGTAGATCCAGAGCTCCTGCTCCCACCATCACCCTGTCCATGACACCCAAACAGGCACAGCTTAAGGGGACTTGGAGAAAGGCTCTAGGTGAGATGTGTCTGCAAAATGCCTTTATATGCCAGGCATGGCACAGTTCTGACCTTTGGTAGGTCAACAGCAGGCAGTGCAATGTGCCTGGTTATTCCTGGGAGGCTAAGGAAGGAGAGTAGTGCAGAGAATGAGCCCATTTCCTCTCTGCTTCGTGACAGGTCGTGGGTCCCTTCTCTCCTCCTAGATGAGCGGAGCTGGCCTGTGCAGGCTCACATCTACGCCCTCTCCTCCTTCCCATATGAGAGCAGTGCTCTTCCCTGGTTACCTGTCCTGTGCTCCTCCTGGCAAGCCATCAGGACAGCACAGGCAGTAGCAGCTCCTGCTGCCAGGGGTGTTTGAGGAGGTCTGCTATGTTTGTGGTGGGGAAATGTGGAGAAGGAGGTAGCTGCCAAGGCAGGCAAAGGGGGATGTGGAGACAGATGGCTCTGTCCACGGGGAGCAGGGCCTGTGTGGGGAACAGTGTGTGGAAGGTTGCACAACTCGGAGCTGCTTTCCCCTTGGCAGTCCAGGCTGGATTGCTGCTGTGGACACTTACACAATGGTAACAATCTCCTTCCCTGTATGACTCTGCTAGTATGGGGTGGCCACACAATCAGTGACCTCCTGACGTGCCTTATCTCTTCTTTCTACCCTTTGGTTTTGATTTGGGATTTTTCTGGATGCAACACTCCTTTCTGATTATTCTGGAAGCTCTTGGGGGATTTGTAACAGCAATAATATATGGTAGGTTTGGCTGGGAAAATTCTGTTTAACAAAAAATGTTGAGGTTTGGAAACTTATTTTTGTTCTCTGCTGAAATAAAATCAAAGTCTTCCAAAAACTATTTTGGAAATGGAGCAGAGCAATCTGTTAGGACCCACTGGGTGGTAGGAGTTCCTTGTTTGGAGCTGAGCACAACAGAATTATGGGTCTCAGTCTCTGCTCCCCCAGAAGTGGGCCCTAGGCAGGAACTATTCAGAGTGCTGTTCCTTTGTTCTGGTTCACCCTAGAAATTCCATTCTGGATGTCATTACAGAAAACCAATATATTTTCATTTAAAAATTTCATTGTAATGAATTTTTATTTTCTTTTGAAGAACTCCAGGTCAATATAAAGTTGAGGCTATGCCACAGAAATTAACTTCTGCAGGTTCTCAGCATTCATTTCACTTTTCTTCTAAGCATGTGTTAGGCTGCGTAGCTTAACTTGGTGTTTATTTTTTTAATTTTAAAATGTGCCATTTTCAAAATAACAATATAAATCAAAAGCACAGCCACTGAACTTCTGTGGGAAATGGCCTGGCTTGCTTCTCAGCCACTGCTTGCCAGCTTCACTTCAGAAAGTCATCTGGCTCTGGAGCTGCCTTCAGAAATGTGCTGAAGGGATTCCAAGGCATGTACAAGATTAGCAAAATCATTTCAGGAGCAACAACACCACAGCTCTCCACCTCAGGGCCCAGCCAGGCTGGAGGGTGAGCCAACAGCAATCTTATGAAATCCAAGGAGGATCAATTCAAACTCCTGGACCTCTGAAGGAAAAACCCTGCAAGGGTGGAGGCTGGGGAGAAGCTCTGTGGGTCACTGATGCCCTGGGGCATCATGAGCCATTCAGGAGCCAGCAGACACCAGACATGGTCCATCCATGCATCTAGGGATTGGATTAAACCCCTCTACTCTGCACTCATGAGACCGTGGCCCGATACAGCGTCTGTTTTTGGGGCTGTCTGGTTTTGGGACTCCCTCAATACAAAACATGGACAAGCTGGTGTATGTTCAGTGAGGGGCCCCCTGGCTGGTCAGGGCTGGAGCAGTTTCCTGTAAGGAGAGATTGAGGAATGGGCTGTCTCAGTCTGGGGCAGAGATGGCTCCAGCAGGGCTGGAGGAGAGTGGCCCAGTTTCCTCACAGCAATGGAACAACAATGCTGATTTTACTGTTATGTACTCCATTTCTCTCTCCAGTCTCAAAACTGCACACTAAAGGTTGTACAATTTGTCAGAGCTTAGTTCTGACAGTCCTAGAGAGAAGAGGCCACTTTATGTAGATATAGAGACAGGATATTTCACCTCCCCCTGGCAAGGGGAAGAGTACTGCCTGGGGAGCAACAAGAGCCACAGTTCTTTACCTGGATCCCTGGCTTTTGAAGCTGCCCCATGATGGAAAACATATATCCACATTACATTTTTTAGAAGGATGGGGAAAGTTTTGCTGTCAATACACTCTGCTGGAGGCCCAGGGAAAATACCCACTGGAAATGCCAGTATTTTTTTTTAAAATCCAGAGAGAAATTTCACATCCCCATACCTCCCCATCAACAACTGCTCCAGCGTGTCTCCTAATAACATGGTCTAGCCCTAGAGGTGAACCAGATCTGCAAGTTCATCTCATCCATCTCTCTTCTAATTCAGAATTGTGCCCTATAATGAGTAATTTCAAATGGTTTCATCAGTCAAATTTGAACAGAACTCCTGTTTTCCAAGTTTTTGAAATACTAATCCTCAATAGATGTCACTATTTAGTAAACGTCACATAGAGAAAAGTATTTTAAGGGATATCACTGCTGAAGGAAACCAGTTGTGTTGCACTATCTTGCATCTTCAACTCGTAAAAAAGAAGTAAAGGGTACATACTTCTTTCAGCATGAGAGAGGATTTTCTTTCATTGGCTTTGTTTAGTTTTTGCAGAGATCTATAACGTAATCCCAGTCTTGATGTAATAAAATCAATTCGAACTCAATTTCTCAGTCTTTGATTGGCTCAATCTCTTTGCAAATGAATCCATTGTAAATGAATTTACAGCACGAGACTTTTTTCCCCATTAGTTGGAAAGGACTCTCATTTCACTTTCAATCATGTATGACAATCTAATATAGACATGATACAGGCCTTCATGCAGGTGGGAGACCACTTTGCCCATTAGGGGGCATTAATGATATTTATTCCTCATTTCACAGAAGGCTTTTGTCGTAATATCACTTCTAATCTTGTTTTCCGTGTCTAACAGGAAATATATTAATAGTTGCTCCTTAAAGAAACGTTGCAGCCTCTTCTTGAAGTTGCCTCAGGCTTTCTATAGCTGTGTGTGACTGGGGCTGAGAACAGGCTCAGCATTTGGAAGAGACAAGCTAGGGAGTTAGAGTGAGAAACGTTTCCATCTGAGGGAAAACCAGACTGCAAGACTCTGCTAAAAATTTCAAACCTTGAAAGTTGTGGAGTTTGCTGAACTGGGGTTTTTTTTCAGCCCTGGAAAATGACAGGAATTCAGTGTGCAAATTGTGTGCAGATGTGGGGCTGGGTATCACACATAACCCACATTCTTAGCTGTTTGCATGTCGGATTTCATCTGCAGACCATATCCAATTTTCAAATTACACTCTCTTTCTTTTTCTGTTGCAAAAGTGGTGGCAACTGCAGCCAAATCCCAATGCTTCCTGCCTGGTGGAGAGGGACCCTGATCAGGAAAGAAGTTTTTTTATACTTGCAGTGTCCCCACAGATGGAAGAAGATGGGGAAAGAGGAGAGAGGACAGGAGCACAGCACTCCCAGTCATGTAGGTGCACACCATCCCTTTGTGATGGCTATCCTTCCATGCTACCCCAGGGCTGGATTCCCACACGTGCCAATAGGGTTGGGCAGGGGGCCAGCAGGACTGTGACCACACTGTGCCCCCACCTAAACTCCACACTGTGACACATCCATCTTTTGTTCTCCTATGCACGTGTGGCTGCCTATGCTCCACAGTAAAGCTGGAAAAAGAAGGCAAAACCAGGTTACATCAAGGTTAGCTGATTCCTAGTTGTATTCTGGGTACGGTTTCGTATATACACCATGTGCAGAGTATGCTATCTACCAGCAAAGCATTCCACTTATCCCAGGGAGAGCTTGGGCTGTTCCAGTTTATCTTATATAGAGTACATTTTTGTTGTCTGCAATGGATAGAGATGAGCCTTGAGGGAATTGATAAATCTCATGCCGAGAAGTTTTAACTTAGACATGCATAAGGAATAAATTAATTTTTAATACATTTTTCAAGAAGCACTTTTTTGGCTCAAGACCATCATGCCTGGTATGTTTATAAAGGCACACGTAGCATGCTCCAGTTAAGAGTCTGTCAGTGTTTCCACTGTAAACCTTATTTTCAGAGGCTTATATTGTAATTCCAATATAAAACTCAATCCCAGCAAGAAAAAAATTGGCATCAGTGTTGGCCTGGGAGTGTTGTTTTCTTAATGATTTTTAAATTCAGTTTTTCTCTTACCAGTGTTTTATTAATGTTAGGTAATAAGAATACTTCCATCTTTCGTCATTTTCAAACTTGCAACCATAATGTACTTTATATGCTAATGAGTTACTTGTGTATAAATGAACTTCTGTTCGTTTTTAACACTTGCAGAGCTTAAAAACATTTCCAAATATGTCATTTGTATGTTGTATACCATTAATTTATTTTCTGCAATGTCCTACTATAATTAGGGAAAAAATATTATCCCAAGCAGGAATTGGAACTACAAAGCCTCACAGAAGCTCTCTAGCTATGCTCCCAGAAGTGCTATGGGGTGTTTTGCAGTTGGTACTCCTGGCCCTGCTGTGCAGCTGTTGCAGTCCTGCTGGCAGGTGATGGATAGTGAAAGCTCACTGGGCGAAGTTCAGCTCTCCAGCAGAGAGCAGGCTTAATTGGCATCTCTGAGAGGCTGAGACCTGTGTGCATGCCAACCCTCCCTTTATGCAGTTTTTTCCTTCTCTTAAACACATGCTCAAAAGACCTCCACAGGAAACGAGGGCTCACAGATGCATTCACGCAACCTAAAAAAGGCTAATATTAGTTTTAAATGAAAAGCTTTTTTTATTCAATATCTGCTCATGAGAGGAGAAAAATCCAGTGTTAGCCTAGTGATACATTTTTGCTCTTATCAGCTTCTTTTTGCCCACAGGTTTTATAAAAGTCCCCTGGCACTGGGTAACGTTATATACCGTATGCGTTGCCTACAGTACCTCAGCACAGCAGGGCAGATTAAGGACAGAGTTTCCACCTACCCTTTGAAGGTTTACGTCAGACCTTTAAACCTCCTGTGAAAATAGTCTGATGGTTTAATTCTTTTTATGATACTGAGCAACAGCCTTCATACTTCCACAAACACTATGTAGCTCTCGTACCATAAACAGTCATAAACTAGTCCAGGCTTCTCCATATTGGAGAAAGGTATGACAGAAGGCAATGTGGTTCAAGGATTTGTGAATTGCTTTCCTGACAGTTGGGGTTTGCAGAGCTTGTTGAGTTCGTAAACTTTTCCCTCCCCTCTAATCCTCTTTTCACCCCAATTTAAACAAACAAAAATATGCTTGGGGTTCTTTGTGTGTTTTGCATTATGATTGGGCTTGAAATTCAAGACGGGCACATATGGAGACCATACACAGTGCAACGTATCCATGGTCTGCTAGTCCTTCATCTCCTTCATCAGGGTGAAAATGCACATTAGGAGTTTTAAGACAGCCTCCCTAAAAGACTTGCCTGTGTTGTGGACAGATGCTGAGCTTTCCAACTTTTATTCAACAAAGAAAGCCTATCTAGATGTATTTTGGGCCTCCTTTTGTAAATTTCATGTGCCTTTCAACCATGAATGGATGTGACACACACTACATTACTGAGCAATACTTTTATGGTCATGGAGCTGAATCAGAGAAAGATTAAATGACTTGGTGAAAGTCATACAGGAAATTTGTGACAGAGTCAAGAATTTCCTGAAAGCTAAGCTACCGTTAGCTACAATTATTGTTTTTGTAGCTCTTCTTTGGCAGTATTCAAATTGGAGGTGAATCCTATATTGAGTATTAGTCTCTGTATATGTAATTACTCATTAAGAGAAGATCTGCTGACCTTTCTTCAAAGGGCATCTCTAAGGAGAGAAAGGAGACAAAGGGCAGGAGAAAGGACTTATTAGTTGCACCCTATGCACGTGTCAAAAGCTAAAACACAGAGCCAGTAATGCAGTCTGCTCCAGGCCACACAGGAAGTTTGTGGCAGAGACAGGGAATTTAATCTACATCCCCTGAATCCCAGTCCCGGTTTTCAATGTCTTCCTTAACCAGTTCATATTTCATACGATATGCAGTCTGCACCATATAGTCTTGGAAATTATTTTTAATTTATTTTTTACTCTCCCTTCCTCTCTGAAATAATCTAATCCAGGAACATTTGCACTGAACTTTTGAACCTTTGATGTTTAAGTAGGTTCAAAATTAGGCAAACTGTGTTTTCATGTTGTTAATTGGAATCACTGTGCCTGGATCTTCTAGCAGCCTCCACATGGTTAACTTCAAACTCCCATGTCAACCTGAAAGAATAAAACACCAAGCACTCAGGTCCCATTAAATGTGTTAAACATTTTAACTGTACAAAATGTGAAGTCAGGTAGATCTTTAGAAAACTGAATCAAGAGAACGACAGGCATCTGTGTATATACTTCCTCCTGCCTGGGCTGAAGGTCATTATTTTGAACTAATAGCTGACCCCTTTGGCCTCTAGAAGGTCATTATGCTTAATGACCTGAGCTAATTTGTTGTGCTACAGGGTTGACTGATCTTTATTTATCTGCACCTTCTCCTGCTCTTGTGGGGAAAGCAACTGCTCTGATATAATCCAGTTGGCACCAAATTGCCTAAAGGAGGGAACAGGCAAGCAGATAGGAGACAGAACTTTAGTCAGTAATGTACTGAGGATTAACTTTCTTGCCAAAAAACAAACAAACAAACAGAAAAAAATCAGGGTGAGAAAGGCAAAACATACGTATACATACACACACAAGTGTGCACAGAGTGTAAGAGAGTGAGAGAGCAGGAGGGAACCAGGGCAGAGGGAATGGAAGAGAGGGAACAAGGGAAATTGTGATAAAGAAAGACACGGTTTCACAAGCAAATCTACCTTTTTAACCTATTTTCCTTTATTTGCGACACTTTGGAAGAATAACATCCACATGATTTGCTGCCAGGAAACAGAGATAATTTTGTTAGTTCTCTTTCTCACAAAAGAAAGCACCCAATTTAAAAGCAAAATCCCTTTGCCAGCCACGTGTGCCCATGTATCTTCTGGCATTACTAAATAGGTTGTTGTGAGTGACACAATTAAAAATCAGCTAAAATAGAAAGCAAACACATAAAGAGCATCAGCTGTTAGTCACATTCTCAGAGGGGAAGCAAAATCTCATGGGGTGCTGCCCTTACAACATTTGCACAGACAACACTGTTTTCGTCTCCTGGAAACACTCCTCAGCCCAGGAAGCAGTGACATTGCTCCGATGGGATATGGGGCTTCACCACTAGCAGGGCTGAGGTTTCAGGATTTCTGGGCAAAGAGGGAAACAGGCTCTTGTCCCTTCTCTACCCTCAGCATTTTTCCTCTCCTCCAAACAGCAGTGTGTCACAGAGTCTTTCTGTCTTAGCTGTTATAAATTTACATTTACTCCTTCCGTTGCTGATCCTGGTCTTGTGCACACATCCTGTGCCCTGGGTAAGGAGAGGGAACACAATAAAAAACATGTCAAATCAGCAGCAAACTGAAGATTTTACAGCTTACGAGAGCTCTCATGCAGAGGAGCAAAGCTGCTTTACATGTGTGTGCTTTTGTGTTTGCAGTCACACATGCATGAAATGCCCTAGAAATGTGCACAGCATGATGAACTATTGCAAATCACAGGTCCTTGTTCCTGCTTTTTCCCACTAATTTTCCACGGTCTGCTGGTCTTGCTGATATCTTGTCTAATGTGCTGTGGTTGGCTGTTCAGGGAGGCTTGCACACTGCTTCATATCTGTGCTATGCAGAAAACTGCAGAAGTGACAGGGCCTTGGAGCTGTGCAGTGGTGTTTTCCCCCATCTGTACCCATTGCAGCTGGCAGCAAGCAGCAGTGCTTCCCTAGAGGCTCCAGTCCTCCCCTCCAGGGCTTCACTTCTTTCTGTACTGGTTCCTTCTGGATGTGGATGGTGAAAGTCATGGGCATCCCTGATCCTGTCATTGAGGATGACTTCCCCCAGGCAGTCCAGTCCTGCCAGCAAAGCCAATGGAAATGCAGTGTTTGTTTCCATGGCTCAGCCTTGAGTCGGGGTCTGTTCTTATTAATGGTGTCTGGGCTGCCATGACTAAATTACCTACATCAGTAGCATGCAGGGATGGGATGGAAAACTTAAGCTGAAATGCTCAGGTGTCCTAGTTCTTAAATATATGAGAATAATGCTCTTGTACTTAATTAAAAAAAAATGCACACAGATGAATTTCTATTACATTTCTGGCCTGCACTCAATCCCGGAGGTTCCTTGCATTTGCTGTGAAGGATGTTAAAAATCACAGCTGCACAGGGGAAGGGTTGCTAGTCCAATGGTCCCAGAGTATCATGTGCCTCCATCACATATGGAAAGGAGTATCCCCATGGGGCAGCCTGAGATGTGGCCAGTGCTCAGCCATGTGGACCCAAGTCCTTGGGCAGCTTTCCTGTGTGTGGGAAATCTTCCCCTGTCCTTTTAGGGCAGGTCTCCGCTCTCTCTAGACTGTCAGGAGAGCACAGACCCCAGGATCTCCATTGTTTGTCAGACAGTGTGCACCTCAGGTATTAAACATACCTCTAATCTTTCCATCTACATCAGCCTGAAAATTTGTAGTATTACACTCTTACAAGTTAAGAAATTAATTTAAAAAGTAATTTAAAAAGCAATTTCTTGCAGCAACTCAGTAAAAAAATTTTAAAAATTATCTAAAACTATCTGCCTGACACAGCATGTCTCGTGGTTTTGCCATGTGTGCAGCAGGGTAATTTTTGGTGGTTTTTTTTTTTTTTTTTTTTGTTTGGTTTTTTAAAATTTCTCTGTAAGATCTTTGGGTTTCGAATGTTTTGGGTTTATAATGTTCCCACAGAAGGTCTCCCGTGGTAGACTGAGTACCCTAGCAAAATAAAAGGCCTCCTGCAGGTGGTGCTACAATGCTGCAAGTATTTTTAATTAGACTAGGCACAAAAAATGCCTCCATTATAAATTTCTCTCGCTTTACAACAAATGAAAACCTCTGTGTGGAAAATAACTCGTTACAGGCAGCCAAGTTCAAACTAGCTTCAAATGAAGATGTACAGGTAAAACACCGTTGGAGACCTGGACCTAATTCACCCTCAGTATTACAACTTCACTTTCTCACTCAGCTAGCAGTTGTGACATATTAAGAAAATAATTTCTTCTCCCCTTGCAAATTCTGAAGAAAATTGTTGCCTAATTCTTCATGCCCAATGATTTGTACAGCTAAATACAGTGCAAAATGAGGCTGTAACTTGTCCTGTAAAAGATGGGTTATCTGTAGTACCTTACACCCCATATTAATGTAGAAATCTACAAGCAACAGACAACCAAGGAAAAATGGTTTTAAACCACTCAAATGTCTGCTAACAGAAAAAGCTTCATATTCTATGCATCTCTGATTTTCCACAGACTGGACGAAATAGCTTGACTTAGCCAGAGTAGCCTGATGGGCCTCCTCTGGATAGACACAGTCATTATTCATTCCTTTTTGCCTTTAAATGACATTGGCTAGCCCCCCCAAAAAATGAAGCCATTATGTAGGAAAAGAAATAACCCATGGAGCAAAATATCTCCCTTTTAAACCTTTGTAATTTCAATGATCTTTACAAGAAAAGTTTTGTTCTGCAGATTTTCTTGTCTTTTGTCATTTTCTTGTCTTTTGTCATTTTCTTGTCTTTTTTTTTTTTGTCTTTCTTGCCTGCTGAAATTTTGTTTCCTCTTTCATTTTTTTTTTGTTTTTCTTTGTATTTTGTTTATGGATTTGCTAGTTATTGTGAAAGAGAAACATACAAAATAAAAATCTGTTGGGAAGAAAAGGCAAAACAACTACATTTTCTGATTAATTGTGAAACAATTTTGTATTAAATAACTTTGGCTATTGCTTTTGCCTTCCGTTTTAGTTTTAATCCCAAACATGGTAATTGTGAAAAGTAATTATTTCCTTTTTTTTAATGAAAATTTGTTTTTAAGTGTGTCTGCTTGCTAGTCACAAATTATTGCAATCCTTGTAGTTAAGATAACCTAGCATGGCATCCTGTGACGTTACTCCACTTGCATTTGCACAGGGAAAGAAACAATTAAGCCATCAACACGTGCATTTAAGGCTGTCAGATCACAAAATAAATGGAGGCTGAATGATGATGTAGTAGAAACAGTTCTATAAGAAACAGCCACAATTAAATTAAAAATGCAGTGACAATAATTAAAATATATGAATTATTTCTTTCAGATAATTTAATCTTATGCTTCAGTATGATTTTGCATTTTTTTCTCTTCCTTATTATACAGCACCAGAAACTTCCCAGGGAATTTACAGGGAGAGGCATCTATTTGGAGACAATAACAACTTGCTCTTCAGTGCCATTTCAAGGAATGTCAGGACAGGTGCAATCTCCATTTATCCTTCAATCTCATTCTCAGAGTGGTACAACTTGTCTGGGTTAGCATGGCTATTAGCAGTTCAACAACAAATTGGTTTTTTTTATAATTAGAGAAGTGGTTGCTTCTTATAAATTGAAAGCCTATTAGTACTCACCAGTTGAACTAATAGGATATTGTGTTACTACTTTGATCAAGAAGATACTTCTAATCTAATGTAATATTAGCACTGGCACAAACAACTTAATTCTTTTTTCCATGAGGTGAAACCCTGCATGTAGATATGGTTTTAAAACACATAAAACAATGTCTATCAGTGAACAACCACGTCTTCTTGAAAAGTCAGGTGCATGAGGGAACATAGAGACATTTTCTGAGGTTTCTTTAAAAAAGTCTAATCTTCAGAAGAAATTTCTTATGAAAAAAAGTGAATAGAAGGATTCAGTGGCCGCACATACACACCTTCTGCCCTCTTGGGAAGAAAGCTTTGCCTGCGAGTGTTATTAGATTATTTTTGGAGACATTAACCCTAGGGACTGCTCATATGGAATTTATTTATCGCTTTCTTGAAACACATCAATGTGTCCTTGAGGGTAGAGGAATGACACCAAGTCTGGACTCAGCACTCCAGGGGTTTCTGCATTAGCAGCAGGTCTCACTGGGGGACCCTTCCTCTATGACTGGTCTATTTTATGGCTCTATGCCTTTGTTTGGATGAGTCCCAGAGCTCTGTGTGGGTCACACCACACAGGCAAGATTAGAGGGGGACACCTGGCTAGCTGAGCCCTAGGGGGTTGTGTGGTACCTCATACTTAGCTGCTCATTGCTGTGGAGATTGAAGTGATTTATGTGCACAGGCACACAGGGGACCTCTCAGACAGGGACAGAGAGACTCAGGTCCCACTGACAAAGAGAGTTTGAAAGAAGCCCATGTTGGGTTCAGAGGCTCCATGTAACATTGAGGCCACCATTAGAAGAAATTTTCCTTTTTTGTGAGTTTATTTTTCTGCATTATTTAAATTACTTTCCGTAGTTATTTTTAACACTGACTTGTAAATGTCATCACAGAGCTTAAGTGAAGCCAAACCATCTACTGATTGTAAACCTTGTATAACACTCCTATGATTATTATTGTTATTACTACTACTACTACTGCTACTACTACTACTGCTACTACTACTGCTACTACTACTACTGCTACTACTATTACTACTACTACTACTATTACTACTACTACTACTACTACTACTACTACTACTACTACTACTACTACTACTACTTTTTAGGAGCATAGAGTTCTTCTGGAACAAAATCTTTGCTTTTGGATTTCTTCATACACTGGAACTACAGAGTAAACTTTTAGTGACTGGAAAACAACCTACTGTATCTTAACCTGTGAAGGAAATGGTTGTTCTCTCCCTGGTGAAGCTACTTAAAGGTACTTCTGGAACTTATAATTTAATGGCTGTACCATTTTAAACAGGAAATGTGTTACTGACATAACAGTTGTCTACCAGAAACCATCAGAGAAAACCCATAAAATCTGTTGAGGTAGAAAGAGCAAGGCAGTACCTATATCAGAGAACCACAGGCTTTTTATATTTGCTGAAGAATTTTCACCGGCTGAGCAGCTGGGCAGTCTGTTGACATAAACCTGAAGCAACTGAGAAACCATTTCTATATTACTAGTTTGCTCAACTGTTGATAAAAAGCCTGGTTGTAATTCCTTTAATCCTTTCTATATGAAAGAAAGCAGAATTCTCTTTTTTTTTCCTTTTGAAACCATGATCAGAATAGTTTGGTTTAACATCACTGTGAGATTAACACAGGCAAGAAGCCTGCAGGTTGAATCAAGGGGCTTTTGGTTGCAACAAGATTGTCTTGCCTATAGGAGAGGACTCAAATGGACTCAAAGAAACAGAAGTCTTAGCCATGCTCCTCTCTTACTGCTCCACTAAACCTGGAAAGCTCTTTACTTCTACTCTCTGTGACAAGAGGTCACAAACCACCTCATCTTTCACCATAACCCTTATAAGATTTCCACAGAGCACCTTGAGACTGATTTCACTATATATGTGAGCTGTCTTTGTGAATTCTTCCTATAGATCAGCTCCTTGTTAACTTGGTCAGGGCATGAGCAGACTGTGAGGCTAAAAAACTCTGTTAAAGAGGAGTTTATATGTTGGTAATTGGAAGGCACCTAAAGGCAGCATTCAAAATGTTCACATTCAAACTGAACCGACTGTAGACCTGAAAAATGCATTAGCTGAGTAAATTGGCCTTTCAACTTGGCACATTTCTTGACATACCTAATAACATTGAGAACAAAGTAGAAAGAGATTAGAAGAAAAAGCAGTATTTACCATGTGGCCGGAAACTACTCTCAGTTGATCTGGTCATATATAAATATTATAGTAATTCTTGTGCAAAGTGGTGGCTGAAATGCCTCACACAAAAGCACAATTATTGTTTGTTCTGGGTAGGCATTTACAGCTACATTGTCACAAAGAGAAAGATAAACAACATGCATACATGTTTATTTTCCTACAGTGCAGGGAGCCTTTTCCTCTTATTTCTATACACATTAGATGGCTTGCCTCCTACTAGTGTTTGTAAAGAATGGCTTTAGCTTGTAAGTTGCAGGATAAAGCACTTCAAAAGCAAGCCAGCAGGAGTGTAGATTATGTTCTACATTTTGTATTAAACATCCCTGAATGCAAGGAAACAAATACCTGGTCAACAGGTAACTCAAGGGCTGACTGAAATGCCACGTGTAAGTCCCATTGGGAAGAAGTATTCATCCCTGTCTGAGGTAGATTTCCAAGAGTTCAAGATTACCATTCTGAATCACCATGAATAGTTACTGCCTTTCTTTCTTTCTTGTTTTACAATTATTTTTGATTGCAATTATCTTAGGGAAAACGGTGCTGACTGAGTTATTTAAGTGGCTGCAAAATGCTTAGTTTATTAAAATATTTCTCTTACACAAAAGTTTGTGTTACACTTCACACATAATACTGTTTCTAAATAAAAAAGGTTTCAGAACAGAAATGCTATGAAAAGCTGAGTTTTCTACCAATTAAAAAACAAAAACTGAAATCTGTAGAGCTGAATTCTGTGAAGGTATGAGAAATTGAGCCTTGATCAAAGAGCATTTTCTAGTGAGAAATATTGAGCTATGCATGTCCAATTGCCCGTTTGCCTTTCCAAGAAGGTGAACAGATGGGAGACAGAAAGAAGTGTGTCATTTTGAAGACTGCTATTATAAACATTCATGTCTGTGTGTGAGGAACAGTCAGCAGAAGACCAAACTCAAAATCAGCCAGTGTAATGACAAGATTTACCCTGCCTGATGACCACATTTATTTCTTTTGCAGTGGAGATACTGTAATTTGCATTAGGCCTGCATTTTTTCTATATTTTTTCCTCCACAACTGTAAAACACAATGTACCACGAAAATAATGTTTCTTGAGTAAATAGTCACGACATCCTAAGAATAGATAAAATTCATTTTATCTCTCCAATGTTTAAGATTTTTCTGAAGTAGTAGAAAAGAAATCAATAGTAGCTAAAGAAATTAGTTTTGACATTTGAAATCTGACACACAAGGCTGGCATATTTTCAGTGTTTTGTTTGCCATTCCTTTGCAGCTACTGCTAATGGTTTTGCAATATTCTGAGCTTTGGATGTGCAGAAATGGTTCCAAGTAATATGTCTCAGAGACATGAAGGCAGAAAAATTCTTTTTAAAGGAAACTTCAGTGTTTTTCTTCACTGTGAAATTTTATGTAGGAGTGTTGCTTTTTTAAGTTCACTAACATGTGATGGGAACTGGTGGAGCAGCAGTTACAAACTTTAGCATATTCTGGGAGCTCACAAAAATCTTTAATTAGGCATGTATTTTAATTTAAAAAATAGCTTATTATTAATATTTGCTTCCCACAAAGTTATTTTGACCTTTCATAAAACGATAAGCCAAATCAATGAAAACATAAAATTTAAATCTGGAATTCTGGAATAAATCCAGAAACATCAACATGGTTATGATCTCTCCTGCTCCATTTTTCTCTACTATCTGGTTGCTGAAAGCAGTATATACACTCTTTTATCCTGGTAATTATAGTTTTTTGCAGTTTTTCAGCAGATTGGGGGCAAGAATACATTGGTTGATCTTCCTGGAAGGATGGAAGGAGTAGTGAGCACCTGTGGTGTGATTGCTGCTGAGCATCTCCTGTCCACTTCCATTCTGCATGTGGCAGGGAAGATACCAGCCTATGGCTTACATACTCTGGGGAAATATGACTTGCAGACTAACAGACAAGAAGGTATGTCAGAACATCAGGCTGGAATACTGGCACTTTTTTCCTCAGTGTTAAAGGCACTTAAACATGTATCATATTTGCCTAGCCTATCTGAAATGCAAACTATGCTTATGCCTGTAAAAACTATGCTTATTTCTGTAAGTTGCTGTTAAAGGCAAACACACAAGTTCTTCTAATGGAAAAAGGGAAATAATATTGCTGGACAAAATGTCACATGTGAAGAGAAGAAACAAACTCAAGGAGCCAAAGAAAGAAAAGAAAGATGCATATGCAAATATATTTGTACATGTGCCCACACAAATGCATACATGTGTGTGCATATTTTCATTCCAAATGCAAAGTGGGATTGATCTTGGTTAACACTGGACATCAAAAATGTAGACTCCGTGTGAAAAGTTATGCTCTGCAGTCATATTAATATGTAGAGACAGTAGGAAGATCCCATAGTATGAGTAGATTAATCCTAAAACAGAAGTCTAAGATCAAGCCAACTAATTCCTCCTCCCTCTCTTTCCCCCTCAGCCACTCAATAATTTCTGGCTTTCTCTTCTACAGCCTGTAAGAGTGTCATCTTCTTTCCAATTAATTTAGGAAAAACAAATCTCAGAGCTATGAAATGTCATACCAATGGAGGGCTGAAGGAATAGCCCTGGGATAGAGCACAGCTCCTCTCCACCATGTAGATTGGGAGCAAGCCATATTAAGCCTTGTGGAATACATTTTAATATGCATAGACTTTTTGCATAAAGTCTTCTCTTACTTAAAATAAACTTTCTAATGGGAAGAGTGCAAAGTCTGAATGAAATTTTTATTTTCTTAAATGTTTTGCTTATATTAAAACTGTTTTCCTGAAACCCTTAAAATAATCAACTGAGAGAATTTTCCAGCCCAGACTGTAATTTAGAAATATCCAGAGCATAAGCCTGTTCTATTTTCTGGGTATATAGCCGGGACATGACAGTCTGCAGTAGTTCACCAGATAACACTGCTGTTGGGAAAGCCTTCTGATTGCATAGGAGCTGATCTAATGCAATACAAAATCAGCTTTAGTTTAAGTTAAAATTTTAGCTGAATCCGTTTTATTTTAATCATTTTTTTCATTCATATATATTTCTTTGCACTTTCATTTCCCAATCAAGAACAGAGGTAGAAGTTCAGAAAACTTTTTTTGTTGTTGTTTACTGGCAGAGGAGATCTCAAAAAGGCTGTGAGAATATTGTTTCTTTTAAGGATTTCAACACCCTGAACAGAATCACAAAGTCTTCAAGAAGGGAGTTTATATTAATCGAGGTAAATAATGGCATTTACCGAAGAAAGTTTTACTTACTGAATGCATTTCCAGTGAACATCACAGGTATGTTATCAATAATGATATAACCACCAACAGAAGAAATGTGCCTTCAGAGTGCATTACATTTTCCCTCCTTCTCAGTAAGGAAAAGTTCCAGCTGTATGCAAGGCTTTCTAGTCTACACTTATGTTATAAATTCAAAATGCCATGTCACAGCCTTTACACTATCTAATTACTAGGGCCATTTTGCCCTTAACCAGCTGGTGCTCTCCCAGAGATGTTCTAGGGAGCATAAACCAATCCTGACAAATAAACTGGATGCAGCCATCCTGTCTTGGAAGGTAGGGGACTTTAAAAGCATGGATCTGGGCCAGTCCCCACACAACCAAACCCAGAGAATGAGCCCCAATACAATGGCCTCTAATGGGGTAGAAGTTGCTTTAGAATTTTTACTGCCTGTGACTATACGAAACAGCAACATATGATGAAGTGAAATAAAATACTGAACCTAAATTAATGTACCTTCGGGGCTATAAGAGTAAATTTTTGGTGACAAAAGTGGAGTCAGGGATTGTTACCTTGAATTCATACTTTCCATTCCTCTCTTGCTCTAACTAGAAACAGATGACCTGAAAATCACAATAGTTAACCCATGATGAAGTCTCTGATGGGTTCTGCTTTAACCATACATGAGCCTTTTGGCAAGGTATATTTTGAAAGGAATCAGGAAGCTGAGCCAAAGCCTTATTGGGGGGTATTTCTGCCCTTACTATGTTGTGGTCTCATCATGTCACTCAGGAATGAGGCACTTGCTGTTACATTAAACATAAAAATAACACAGGAAATTGATTTATGTTGGCACAGTTTTCCTATTTTAAATTATTTACCTGAAATCCAAACCAGGACTGCAGTCAAAGTATAGTTCAGAGCTCAGATTTCTTGGGCTCACATATTAGAGAACTTGACACTTAATCCAGATGGTCCATCTGCCTTTGATTACTGTTTTCTGGTAAATAAAATGAAGAAGGTACATACATTCACTGCCACGTTGGAAAAAGCTAAAATAATGTCAAGACGTTTATAAAATAAGTTAATGAAAGTAGCCAGAAGGTGAGAACAAATATGTCTGCTTTCACTACAGATCTTTAGTATCCCCTTTTATCTACTGATGCTTGTGTTGGTGTATGGAGCCAAGAAGTGCACAAAGATGTCCTGCACATTAGTGAGTAATTAGCAAATTCCACCAATGGCAACTGCACATCTTTTGCAGTATAGACTGAAGTGAAAAAAAAATTTTCTTTCTTTAAAAAAATGCTTTATCAGTAGAGATAGAACTGAAGGTCAGAGGGCACCTTACCTAAGTCTGTTGAGATGTGGAATATGTTAAGATATCACATTTGGTTGTGGTCAGTTTGATACCAATTTTTCACGAGTGCCTGCCAGACTGTCATGCAAGTATTAGTAGGAGCATTTTTGAGATAGGAGGCTTTTGGTTAACCTTATGATTATCATTAGGCTTTTTTCCTCATTCTTTTGCACTTTGGGTCCTAGCCAGAACCTGAAAAGGAAATACCTCTGTACCCCGAGAGAAACTATTTGTGAAGAATTTCTGGCTTGACCTTAAACAGGAATTGTCTGGAATTACAGGAAAGACTTTTTACAAGACTTCCCTCCTAGCTTTGCAAATGCAAGCCATTCAGGGGTATTGGGTGCTTATCAGCAGCTCTGGGAAGCATTTAAGGTTTGTCCAGTTTATAGCTAATGGGGGGAGGTCCTTGCAAATGGCAAAGAATAGTGCCATTTTCTCTGAGAGTTGTTAGTTTCCTGAGTATGGGCTGGGTTGGAACAGTATAGGAGCAACAGTAAAAACATGTAGACAAAATAATCTAATTTTCAACCTTGAGGCTTCTAACAGGACCGTCCAATGCTACCATAACCAAGGAAAAGCAGTAAAGAAGGCAAATATGTGTGTGCTTTATTTCATCAATATTACGGTTCCAAAGTGGACTTTTCCCACTGTGCATGAAGAAGGTATTATCTCTCCGTATCCAAACAATCTAATAGCAGCTCTGTGTTACAAAAAGGTTTATTTTGCAAAGCTTTCTGAAAATGTGAGTAAATAAACTAAGCAGAGATTTCCAATTTCGTGGAGTGAACCGTACCTGCACTGAGCAGTTAAGAGAAAATTTAAGATGCTTGTCAGATACTGATGCGATTGAAGATGTTCTTGTATGAGTGTCAGTCCATAAGGAAGCTGACCTTAGAAGAACTATTGGAATGCTGTAGTCTGTGTTCCACTCGTAAATTCATGCCTATTAGGAAGTTTCTGAAGCATTAGCATGCCCAGATGGCTGGGGCCTCCTGTTTGTTTTGCCTGTGGCCCTGCTCTTTGTTACTGGATATTTACTACAGATTTGTTTCGAGGAGAATTGCTTGCCTTATGTATTTACTGGGTGAAGACTTTGGTTACTTCATCTGAACTCAAAAGTGAGAAACCAAGAGAGGTGTTCCAGTCAAAATTACTTGCCCTATTCATTTCCATTAATGAAGACTTGTGTTTGCTTGGGGAAGTCTCTGACTGTTTTGCTATTCCTACGAGAAGCAAAGGAAGCAATGTCCCAAATTCAGCTTTTTGGGGAAAGCCTTTATAACATAATTTCAAGAGAGAGAATAGGGTCGCCATCTCATCAGAACTTTTCTTTACTAATTTATATGAGTTTTGCGTAATGGGATCACTCCCTCCTCTTGAAATTTTACAACTAATAATGTACACTTAGGCATGTTACTTTTGAGAGCTGTTTATTTGAATCTTAAATTTATTGAGATACTGAGATTAAGTTTAAGATCTGAGAGCAAGGCTAAATAAATACAGCTATTTTTCATTGATTTTCAAAATTTCTGACAGTGACTAACTACTGTAGGCCCTCTTCAGATCTACCTTCAAGTCTGAAAGTTGTTATTGCTGTTGTTTTTATTATATTACTAAACCTTATTACTAATAATTTTTACCCACTTGATTACGTGCAGACTGTGTCCACAGGAGATGTTTTTGGTCTAGGGAACTTACAATGGAACTAACTCATATTCCAAAGAGTCTAATGACATTTAATCATAGAATCATAGAATAATTCAGGCTGGAATGGACCTTAAAGATCCAGTTTCGATATTCCAGTCATGGTCAGGCACACCTTTCACTAGATCAGGTTTCTTAGAACGCCAACCAACCTGGCCTTCAGCACTTCCAGGATATGAGGCATCCACATCTTCTTTGGGCAAACTTCTCCAGTGTTTCACCACACTCACAATGAAGATTTTCTCCCAAGCATTTAGTTTGAATTTACTCTCTTTTAGTTTGAAATCATTTCCTTTTGTCCTGTCATTACATTTCCTTGTCAACCGTCTCTCTCCATTTCTCTTGTAGGCTCCCTTCAGGTACCAGAAGACTTCAATTAGGTCACTCAAAGCCTTCTCTTTTCCAGCATGAACAATCCCAGTTCTCTCAGCCTTTTCTTGTAGGAGAAGTACTCCACCCCTCTAATCACCTTGTTATCCCTTGTCTGGGTTTGCTCCAGCAGGTCCATGTCCTTCCTATACTGGGACCCCAGGGCTGGATGCAGCCCTGCAGGTGGGGTCTCACCAGAGCAGAGCAGAGGGGCAGAATCCCCTCCCTGCCCTGCTGCCCACACTGCTTTGGATGCAGCCCAGGACACCTTTGGCTTTCTGGGCTGGGAGTGCCCATGGCTGGGTCATGCCCAGCCCCACATCCACCAGCACCCCCAGGTCCTTCTCCACAGGGTTGGTCTCAAGACCTTCACCCCTCACCCTATATTGATACCTGACACAGGTACATTACACTAGACCATAAAGTCCCCATCATTCAGCCCTTTGCCTAAGGTAGCTTCTCAAGCAGTACTAGATTAGATCAAACTTCACAAACTTTACTCGAAATAAATTGTGTATCAGCATTATAACTGAAAGCATAGAATACTTCACTGTTAACCTTGTGTGACTCTCTCACTGGCATATCAGCATTTCTAAAAGTGAAGAAATATCAGGTGTAGATTTACCAGAGGAGAAAGGATTTTTTTTCCCACCTTTTCCTGTTAGTCATTGTAGTGAGCTGGTTGTGACAAGAGGTAAGAATTAAGCTGAGCTGAGATGTTAGGATTCCTGAGAGCACAGCATCTCTCTTTCTTTCACGCTCAATCTGACAGAAATTTGCTATAAAAATTATCCTGTTTTTAATTCCTTACTAACCTTTTGTTATTATCATAAATGTATTTATCTAAGCTACTAAAAGTGGTCAATTCCATGTACTGTTTCTTTAAATATTGATCCATCTCATATTATGAAATATTCTTCATCAAATGATAGTTGACAGCTCAACCAATAGTGTGAACATCTAAATGTTTTTCTTGCTATGTTAGTTAAGCATTCTGTCACCTACCCACTGAGGAGTGTATTTTTAAACATACAACCAGAGCCAAATCCAGAACATACGTACAATAACCAACTGAATACATTTTCATTAACTCACCAATATTTTTGTCTCTGTATTTTGTGTTTTAAAGCAAAATCTGTGAATAGTGGAAACTAGTTCAATTTAATGTCTTGAGTTGGGCAATTCAAATAATTTTTTTTAATTAAAAAATTACATGTCTTAATTATTTTACATGTGGTAGAACCCAGATGTCACTGTAATGATGAATGAGTGTGAAACTGTTGGTGAAACTATGAGGTTCCTGGTGGACCCCCAAGTTGTAAAGGCCAGCTTTCCTGTTGCAGCAGCTCTTTCTAGCTCTTTCCATTGAATTCTTGGGTAAAAATTGCCCCATTCTGATAGACCACAGAATGCTGACCAACAGAAGTCTGCTCCAGGTTTGCAAATCTGGAGGAGGCTGCACATGAAGAGGTGGTCATTTCGTTACACTCAACTTGCAGTGCCGGCAGGGTGTTCCTCTCAAGGACATTGATGATAGCCTGTCTGCTTTTAGAAATTGAACAGTGTTGTTTGGGCATGCATTCAACAAATTTTCCATCCATTATTTTCGTTCTGGAAATAAAGACTTGTCAGGAATTTTCCTGACATTTTTCATTTTATGTACAAGGAAAACTGTTCTTCCAAGTATTGCCCCTTCCATCTGGGCTTTTTCCTATCTGGGCAACAGCCCCTAACTGAATGTTTCCCACTTTTGATAGCTTCTGAATGGCATATTTTAAGTATTGGAATAATTATAATTTATAGGAATGACATTTTGATAATATGTATATATATTACATATTAGCTAGCAGTAATTTTTAACTACCTCCATCATTTGCAACAGTAAATAATATTACGGTTATCAATGAGAACTTCTACACCTGTGCTGGTGACTAGTGTTTTGGAGTAGTATATGTTCCACAAATTAAGAACTATGGCATTCTATTATGTAGTTCATCTAATATTTTATTTTTTCATGTTATAATTAAAATTTCTTCTTCAGCTGCCTTTGAAAGTGGGCAAGCTGCAGAAACACCAGGGCTACTGAAATGTATTAGTCAGAGGAAAAAGCTCAAATTTTGTGTACTTCATAAACTTTTATTTTGCCCACATGATCAAATACACATTGTTGTCTGTAGACTCTGAGTAGACATGCCTGTTCTTGCTTCCCTCACATTCTCCTTTGTGGATTCATAGAATGACAGAATGCTGAGACCATTCCACATCATCCCCCTCAGTGTAAAATTTATCCAATATTTTCAATACAGGAATTTTTTCCTTACTGGCTGATCCTCTGTTGTGAAATCTACCCCACTTGTGTGTGCAGGGAGAACATCTCAATTTTCCAGCTCCAAAATATGTACTTTTGTGCCAGAGTCAACAGGAAAAGGACTTACAGGATCCAACTGACTTAGTTTTGTACTTCCCTGATGCCCAAATAACTGGAAAGCAGCAGGACCAAAACATATCATAAATTTCTTCCTAGGTGGTACAGACACTAAAGCAGGATGTTTGGATCTTTGGCCAGTCCCAGCAGGAATATTACAATACAGGAAAAATTTGTGCACACTACACACATTTATGAGGAAAGTTTAAGACTTATCTGGACAACACATTAGTGAGTATGCTTTAGGGAACAGTCCTAATCTGCCAAGTAGTTGAACCACTTCATGTAGAAGGCTTTTATACTTTCTTATCTTATTATTAGATCCATTGTTATGGTGTGGTTCAGTGGCCACACAGGTGGTAAACCTCTTCCCTTCACCATCCTCTCCTGTTCCCTTAGGCTATGAATCAGGTAACCCTGATGTCTTCCATTCCTTTCAATGTGAGAATAATAATTTCTGCAATAACAAACGCTAAAAAAAATTCCTAGCAAGAGAGACTGTATAGTAGAGAAAGAAGACACCAGTGGATGTTATGCCCAGATGTTAACTTGCATGTCCATGTCAGTGATTTCAGTTCTACTTCTACAGGAAACTAGAAAAGTTCGGTTTCTTATGCTAGATGCATGTGGTTAATAAAATGTCCATTGATATTTCTTTTTGCAATTAGAAGTCAAACAATACTCGGTGGCCTGGTTCTGTTTTATGCACTGAATAGCTCTTTTTTTAGTTGTTATTAACTTCTATGTTCCTCTGGACACCTCTTTCTACTAGGCAATACACAATCACCAGGAAAAGCCTAACCTGTCCAAATGAGCTTATGATCGAAATGTTCAAGGTAAAACCAGAGATACAGTGACTTTTCCTATATCACCTGACAAGCAGGAGGATAGAAAAAAAAAAATGAATCACAATCTTCTTGACTTTTGGTCTCCCTCTTTGTTTTTTGAACCACACAATTTTTCTTGGAGATACTCTTTGAAATGTGATTTCTTTTGATGTAAAAAGAAATGCGGTACATTATGTTATTACTCTGTACTGTTCATTCATGTGAGAAAAGTTGATACACCCTTCAGCTGGTCAAGCTGTTTGTTCTTGAGGGTATCTTCACATAAGAAGCAAAACCAAAAAAGATTTTTCCTGACATCAAAGTTGTATTTATTCTGTTTGAAAATAGGTGGGAATTTGAACAAAGATTGTGTGAGGAAGGATAAATTCTGAAACATATTTGAGGCACATAATCTCTTTTTCTATATACAAATTCTGATCAGTTTGAGACTGTGAAATGTGTTGACTGTAGTTCTCATGCATCTCCAATATTTTTGGTGATTTTTGTGGGTTATCATTAGCAGGTTTTCTTCTGCAAATTGTTTCAAAGCCTCATAGCATGCAAGATTTTGCCGCCCAATCAAGCACCTAAAGTCCAAGCTTTCTCCAGCAGGTCTGCTGAGTCAGAACACCTACTCTTGTCTACAAAAGAAGCCCATATGTTCACAGTAGTTTACTCCCTTTACATTTCCGCCTTCTGAGCTTAATGTCTGTGGATATCCTAGTGAATGAAATCACTGATCAGAGGTTTTGCAGGAACATTGAATATTAGGATGAAAATCTAGTTTTGCTTTTGTGTAAGGCACTTCTGTAGAGGGAAATCTGGGTTCTAAAAGCTGTGGTCAAAAGCTGGGGAGCAAAACTGATGCTGTGTGAGCATTGTCTCATCTGAAATATCTAGGATGGCTCAGATTTTACAAATTGTACCATGGAAAGACTACAAATAATTTGCACAAAATAGGCAGCAATTTTGAATCACTAATGTGCATGAGAAAATTGTAAACTGCTTATAAAAGATCAAGCAGAACATGTCAAATGACATTTATCCGAAGGTTTCAAACCCCATTGTTTCACATTTGAATGGTAAGTGAGGATTGAAAATATTCCTTCTAAACTAAATACTACCCATATCTTGCAGGACTACAGTAAACTTGAAAGACATCAGTGGCTGAAACCAAAGTTAAAGGCTCTGCTTCTCTATACAAGTAAAACCAGATGAAATCTTGATTCTTAGAGGATGTGGAATTAGGTAGGTTATGTATGGACGAGCTGCTAGATTCTAGGGTCTCAGTTTAGAATAGCATATGGAAGATTTTTGAAGAGTTTTGTGCAATGGGAATTTGCTGTACTGCTCTGATGCTGTGGACAGCTAATATGTTAGTATTGCAGTCCACATGTGATCAAATCCAAAAACTAAATCCATAGAAATTTTGTGATTGGTTTAAAGGTCAAGAAACATTACAGACCAGTACTGAATAGCAACATTTGTGATAAAATCTCTGGAGCTGGCAACAGGAGGTGTAAGTTGCAATCAGTTTTTTTTTCCAGTAAAAAACCATTTTGCTTCTTTTATTTTTTTTTAATTATAATTAGACCATACAGATGAATATGTTCTTTCATTTGACTTAAGTAAAAAATAAAAAGTAATTTTTCAGTGACTATTGCAGTTAAGCAATGCTTACACTTTTGTAGTGAATTCCCATTGCTTATTTCAGATAGTATTCTCTAAACAATTTTTTCCTGCTGTTATATTATGGAAATGACTGTCTCCATAAGTATTTAGTTGCTAAGATTTATTTAGTTTCAGATAAGTCTGAACAGCTGCAAGTTTTTATTTTCCATACATTACTTGCCCGAACTAAAAAGTTGTTTTGAAAGCCTGGGGAGGGAGAGCAAAAGCTAGGCCATGTTTCATAGGAATCCTTCCTCGTTTCTTCTGCATTATTTCCCAGACACAATTCAGGAGACCTCTGTGTCTGTGGCTTTGTCACTATTGAACAGTCAGCAATGGGGACTATGGGGAGAAAATGCAAATACAAATACGCACACACATTGATCATTAATGCATTTCCTCCGTCAGCAGCTGCATACTTTAGAAGCCACTATAGCAAAACAGGAGTTTAGTGGCTTTCCTAGCTTGAAAATACTGTCAGAATCACATTCAGGAGGAATTGATGTTATTTCATACAGAGTTATCTTTTGAGACCAAAGAGTCAGCTGCCACTACCATATAGACTGCCAGGTCAGGAAGATGGGGAAGGTGAGTTACTTCTGCAACCATAAATGTCTTAGAGAGAATGTAGTGTTAATCCACATAAACAATTACCTTTTTTTTTTATTATCAGCAAAATTTCTTTTCCAGAAATTGTGTATATTTCTTCATGTGTTGCACAGACAAACAGATTTATTTGTTAACTACCAATGAAGAAAAAGTAAACCTGTTGCGGACAAAGTTGTGTAAAACTGTCCTTTGATCCACTGAAAAAAATTTGTAAAAAGAAATAAATAGTTTTGAGGGCAGTCTGCAGTGAAAGCAATTTTGGTATCACCAATGAAACACAGAGTTCAGAAAAAAATAATTTCAATGCATTTAAAAATGAAAAATGTTACTTTTTATTAGTTTTATGGAGTTGTAATAATGTGGTCAATGGTGAAAGAAAGAACCATTTAAACCCAGAGAAAATGGAAAGATTAAAATGAAATACTAAAAATGTTCCCCTTTTCTTTCATTAAGTTTAACTCATGACTTTTCTTCCTGTTTTTCCCTTATTCAGCAAGCATCTGATAACAGTTTTTGTCAACCAGTGACATCTGGTTGAATACAAATTTTTCCCAGCTCTAGTAAACCTACTTTTGATTTATACGACCTGAGGTACCATTTTGTGACACATAAAAAGAGGCCATGAATCAATAACAGATCACAAGTGAAGAAAATAATTTGAGCAAATGTCACTGCAACTTGACAGAAATAGTGAATGTGAGAAGAACTCAAGAGTTTAGACTTTGCCATACAGGAATTTTGGCTGCACCTAGCTTAATAGCCAAGCATGATCACTTTCTGCTTGCTGCCTTGTTATAAAGGTATTATTATTTGATCTTATAACACACATCAAGGATCAATGTTTAAATGTACAGAGTCAGTCATGAAATTTGTTGGTAAAATATGGAGGCTAATAAAGTTTGACTATGATCAGTATTTTATTTTCTTTGATATCCTTTTGAAATAAATTATATAACATCTGAGGAAATATGCACTTCAATGTATTAGAGTATATGCATAGAGTATATATGTCCATGCTGCTGATTTCCATGCATCACTGACTTATAATAAGACTTCTTTCTTGAAATTGCTGACAATGTCAGCAATTCAATAATGGCAAGTTATTTGGCTTTATTCTAGGATTTGTCTACAGTCTTTGATCTAAGCATCCTGTTTTGAGATGCTGAAGTCAAAGTATAGTTAAAGGTTTAAAAAACAACACTCTGTATAACCATTTTAAAAAATGAGAACTCTAATAAATTTTAAAATGCAAGTATTTTGAGACTCTTAATAAACATATTAATGAAGAGTTTTTATCAGATTTACTTCCATGCTGAGTTTCAACTTTTTAATTCTCAGTGGATTTGATATTACAGGACTAACATAATATTTAGTCAATGAAAAAAAAAATTAGGCACTGTAAAAAAATGTTGTCAGTATAAAGCCTATTCTTTGGTGGGTAAAGGGACATCTTTTTATTACTGCAGCAGTCCTTTGGACCACTGAATGTGATCAAATTTATGTGATAATCTGCTGTTTCAACCAATGTTATGGCATTTGTTCTTAGGTAGTGCATGGCATAGATAAGTGAGTATTCAGAAGTGTTAATGAATACTGAACATATTACAGATTTAGCAGGAAAAAAAAATAAAAATCCAAAGACTTGTGCCAGAACTGTGTTACTAATTTTCCTGCTATTATATTTTTAGAAATCACAATTCTGGATTTAGTATAGTATTAATTGGCAGTTTGCATTTCTTATGTCTCTTGAATTTTTCAAGCTTTTAATTATGTTCTATAGACTAGGTGCTAAGGAGTTATGACTAAATGAGAGAATAAATATTCTTTGTCAGAAGTTTTTAGCCATGTTGAATTGTGAAGTAGACCTGAGATGCAGATCTGCAGATCAAGTTGCAGATTTGCTACATTTCTATTGTAATTGCCACGACTTCTTGCAGTGCTGAGGTCCTGGAATAATTTCCAGCCTACTGGGTCATCAAAAAGCACAGACTTTTTATTTATTGGGAAAGAAAAGAATAGCTAAAATGTCACTGGAAACCTTGTAGTCAGAAGAAGTAATGAAAACTGAGGAAAGTAGTTATTGGAAAGGTTACGTTTGAGTTTCAGCTTTCCCACACCTATCAGTACACGAATTGGAGACTATGTAAGGACTTTGCAGTTTGATAAAACGAGAGTCATATTTGCTTTGTCAGTAAAGCTTGGTTTTCCACAGAATTTTTGGAAATATTGTAGAGAAAACAGAACAAATTTTCTTGAAGTATCTAAAAAACATCGTTGCAAGACAGAAGGAAAAAAAAGAAAACATCCCCATAGGGACTTTTAAACACAGTCCTTTCATTAAGCCAAATAGAATTTATCACTTCCTGTTAACAAACTTGGAGCTCTTATATCCATGAACTATTAAACCCTTGAATTTTCAACAAGATCTAAGTCCCATTGTTTACACTAGTTTGTTACAAGTCAAGGAATAGGTGCAGTCTAGAGTACAATGTCTAATGAACTCTGGAATTATGAAAACTGGTATTTTATCCCTATTTGATCAATGGAGAGCTGCATATTGGTCAGGAAACTTCCTCACGTCCATGTACACTTTTTTTTTTTTTTTTACCTTTCAGGCACCCTTGTTATTTAAATAATAAATGTATGCAGGTGTGTATAATGTCCCTTTCAAGGGGACTTAACAAGATCTGCTATGAGATATTTTAACATTACAAATCCAAAAGAAGTGTCAATTTCTGCGTCTCTCTTTGACCCAAATGTTCTGAAACTAAAGGAAAATTTAAAGACTATCTAGAAATGAAGATGAAATCATACAGTATTTATAGCAGTTACATGACAAGTAACTGTATTTGGCATCTTTTTTTCATATAGAACTTTTATATTCTTAGAGTTAGTTGGAAGGTTGGTTTGGACATAATTAGTGAACACTGGTAAATCAACAAAGGTCTTCCTCTGACATGGAAATACTGGGATTTTTATAGAAATTTGGTGTCCAGTGATGTCCAATTGGATGAGTCCAATGCTCAGATTCGTAAGACCCTCAGAGGCACACCAGCAGCGGACAACCAGAAGAGGTTGGCCATAAAATCATACAATGATTTGGTTTTGAAGGGACCTTTACAAAGTATCTCCTTGTACCTCTCCTGCCACAGAGACATCTACTAGCCCAAGTTGCTAAAAGCATAGCTTCTATGGGCAGTTTGTTCCAGTGTCTTGCCACCTTGATTGGAAGAGTTTCTTCATATATCTAAGCTAAATCTGAGTTCTTTTAGTTTAGAACTTTTATCCTTCATCCTACTAGTATCTGTGCTGGCTATACTACTAACAGATGTATTGACCAGTACGAGTCCCTACGGGTCACCCCTTGATACTCATCCACATTTGGGCATTGAGACATTGACTACAGCTCTGGATACTCATTCACATTTGGGCATTGAGACATTGACTACAGCTCTTTGGATGCAGCCATCTAGTCAGCTCCAGCCAATTCCTTATCCATAAAAATGTCCATCCATCAAATCCGTATCTCCTCAATTTGGCAACCAGTGTGTTCTGTGGGACTGTGGCAAAGGTTTGGCAGAAACTGAAGAAAGTGGTATCAGTTGCTCTTCCATTGTAGATGACCAGAATAGTCAGGCCTTTTTTGAAGCTGTGTTGACTCTCTCTAATCTCCCCGTCATCTGTATGCCTTGCATAGCTTCCAGGAAGATCTATTTAATGCTCTTATGGAGCACAGAAGTGAAGGTAACTAGCAGGTAGTTCCCAGGGTCCTTAACTTTCCCTTTTTAAAAATGGGGGTGATGTTTCTCTTTTTCTGGTCACTGCTGATTTTGCCTAACTGGAGTAATTTTTCAGATATGATGAAGAGTGGCTTAGCAACTGAATTTGCTGGTTCCTCCAAGACTCTTGTCTCATTTGTCAGAGAGAAGTATAATTTCTTTTGTCTTCTTTTTCTCAGTAATGTACCTGTAGAAGCCCTTTTTATCATTCTTCACATCTTTTGACAAGGCTCAGCCATGCCTTATCTTTTCTAATCCCACCATAAACTCCAGAGAATTATCCCTATGTTCTTTCTGGGAAGCATAACCCTTCTCCCACTGCCTGTGTATTTCCTTCTTGTGTTTCAGTTTGAGCAGGAGGTCCTTACTCAGCTGTGTTGGTCTCCTGCCTTCCTCCTGTCATCTGTGGTGCTCTCCCGCAAGGCCTGCAGTGTCTTCTTCCCTGTGTTCCATATTTATGGCCAACATTATTTTTCATCTTACAGATCTGTGGAGAAGTAGAAGCCTATTTACAAACATTTAAATTCTGGAAGTTAACAATAGTATGGAGTACTCTGTCAAGGGGACTCTTTAAAGTCATATAGAAAAGGACAGAAATTATTCCCTTTTCTTTTAAGTGAAATTGCTTTTGTGGGAGGCTGTTGTCCTGAGGCAACAGGCTTCACTTCATGATACTTTTAATATTTTGTTTAGTACAGAGAATGGATAGTTGAAAAAGAGAAAGAAATTTTCTAAGGTTATCTCAAAGCTAGAATATAACCTCTCTCATAGTCACATAACCAAGGCTGGAAACAACAAAAAAAAACAACCTGGGACAACAATTCACACTGCATTTATTCAGCTATTCATTCAACTATTAATATTTTACTGTCATTTAGTTGCTTAGGAATTAGTTTTTCCTCATTAAAAATGTTTGGTTTTCTTTAAGTCTATTTTAAGCTGTTCTCAGGAATAATAATTCATTTTAAATTGAGAATATGATGACAGGGAGAATATCATCTGAAACCTTTACAGTGGTCTTGTTGTCATACTGAATGTATATAACTAGTCATCTTTCCACCTCTGGACATGTCATTCTGGGTCCAGCTCTCAATAAAACCCATGCATACCAATATATGGGGTGATACTGTACACATACTCAGCACATTTTTTCTCACAGTTTACAACACAATTAAGCTTGATAATACTTTTTTTTTTTTTTTCTACAGGTGCCCTCTGCCTAATGTAGTTTATAATTTGATTATATTTGACCCAGCACCTATCTGATACCATCAAGAAAATCACTTCAGTTAGGAAGTGCTTAGACAGGGACTTTTCAATTGTAAAAGTCACTCCATGAAAACTGTTTCATCACTATAGTATCACATGGAGAAAAAGGAATCTAAAGTCTTTATTTTTTCTAAAAACTCTTTTCAAAGTTCCTGTTGAAAAGCCATATTTTCTGTACAACAGATTAGGTGAAACTTTAGAAAAGTCTGAAGGTTATGATATCTACCCATCTGTCAAGTTAACTGGAAAAGCTGTTAAGCTCCTGTGAGGAATAGACAGCTGAAACAGTAAGAGTCACTGCCCAAAGCACATTTTTTCTGATAAATTGGTTAAGATTCAGATATATAGTGTGAGTTATCAGTCATCTGAATGTGCAGCTGGGGAAGTGAGTGTCAGATGACAGGAGTGCAGAGTAATGAAATCACCGAAGAAACACAGAGGAACACAGGCAGATTTCTGTGCATCTAAATGAAAACTAAAAATTCACACTTAAATAGTCTATATGCTTTAGAAGGCATAGTACTACAGATAAATAAAAAACTGCTGGTCTTAAGGCTCTACATTGTATAGGAATTGAAATTTTATATATGAGATTTATATCCAAGATGTAATAGAGCAATGCAAGAAAAATATCTGACTCAATGATTAATTTCTTCCCTAATGGAAAAGAAAAATATAAAACCCCTGAATACTAACTACCACTATGTGTTGAAGACTGTATTTACCATCCTGCTATGTTCAGAAGTATTTAAGAAAAAATGTAGAAATTCTTCCCAAAGAAGAGGAGGAACAAAGGGAAGGCAGGTGCTTTGTGTCCCCAGTATCAAAAGTGAATAGTACCAAGTTTTGCTCCCTTATCAGTAATTAGCAGGCACTAAACAGAATGGGAGATCAGGTAGGCTGAAACTGCTTTGAGCCCAAGTACAAATTTAATATTTGGTACAGAAGGAAAGGAAAGCAGTTTTGTGTAGCCTGTCTGATTGTGAACTCAGTCATATGGGAAGAACTATTATTACTTTGTCCAAAACCAGATTACCAGATTTTTGCTCCAAAATCTCAATTAAAAGAATGTTGAATTTTTTTTTTTAAAATTTTTTTTTTTTTTTTTTGTCTGAAGGACCTATAGTTTCTGCAGCTGTACTTTTTGGGCTGAAAGGGAAGCCCAGAGGCAAAGATCAGCCTCAGATCATCTGTTTATGCACTTTTAATACCAAAAACTGGAAAAAATGAACAAAAGGATTTATACTTTGGCCTGCACAGTACAACAAATACTGTTGAATTTTGTAAGGTTAAAGATCAGCATACTTGGCAGGAAAGGGGAAGAAGCCCAAAAGAACTCTATTATTCTTACAGTCCCGTTTAATCCAAAAGATTTTCACTGTGTGAATTCAATTACTCTGAAATACTTGGTTCTTCCTCAGCAGCAGTATTAGTCTACCCAATACCTCATCTGAATTACTAACGAGACAGAAATAAAATGATGTAAAATTTATTTTCTGAAAAAAACTCAGAAATCTGAATTAGTCAGTGATGACTGACAGATTTCATAAGGAGGGAGCTCCAACAGGTTTAAAACCTGACCTTGTGATGGCTTTTGTCCTGGAATTGACCAAAATTTTCAGGCAGGGGATCAGAGAAGGATTATGTTATGTGAATCTTCCTTTCACCATTGAGTCAGCTGGAAGGTGAAAGAAGGTCTGTCCACTGTTAGTTGCCTTGGGAGAGTTCTTGGCCTGTGCGTGTTTAAACAACCCCTCATGATGCAGACTATATTTCTCATGCTCCCCACTTCTCAAACAGCTCTTGAGAGAGAAGGTGATAAAAAACTAGCTGTGGAATTCACTCATATATGTTCATTTATACAAGATTGCTTCTTGTACAGATTCTTTAGGATAAAAGACATAATAATCATCCACCCTGTAGTGTCACTGCAATAAGGTTAAACATTTCAAATTGTTGCTGTAATATCCCACAGTATTTTGTAAACATGATAAAGTTATGTACTTTGAAAATATATGCACCATCTGAACACCATCAGTAATTAATTAATACTGATTAAATCCTGATCTCAGGATGCTCAACATAAATGCATTCATTGATGTCAATAACATTTATTCATAAATCTTCTGTTAACAGAGTCAGTGGTTGATCTTTCATACTTACGATTTCTACAGAGAGATTTTTAAAATGCTTTTGTTTCATAGCTGCCAGAGCTATAGAATATTTTCCCAGTCCTATGTAAAAGAGAGTTAAATAGATGAAATTTTTTTAATATTTTTAAATATTAAATATTTTAACATATAATTTAATATATAAATATATATGCAAATTTTTACTACATATATTTCTTTCAGTTGGTGCAGCACTTTATTGAATGTCTGCTTAAATATGAAATGTAGAATAGCTGAGCATGATAACAGTGGTTAATCATTACTGAAAGACTGACCTTGGCAATGGGAAAGTTGTCTCAGGGGGCTGCATTCAGTTTGGCCTTCCTCCCCTGATGGTCTCATTGATTTGAATATGAACAAGGTAATCAAACCAACACAACCTTCTGAATCAACTTTACATTTATAGATATTTTTGCACTGTGTTATAGCTAAAGACAACATTATGACTTAAGAAACCCTGCTAGACTCTTTCTGTAAAAGAGTCAAGTAAAACACTGGAATTGAAGCCCATGTTAAAGGAACACATCACTCGTTCCAGATGTTCAAACATTGGGAGAATATGTTAAGTTGAACAGTCATGGAAAAAGGGAAAGGAAAAGAAAATCTCTAAGGTATATGGAATCTAAATTTTTATAATGTCTTTATAAATAAGGTCAGCACCTTGCATGGCCCTCAGATCTTTCTATTAAATCAGTGGAATTCTTGGAAAATAGTTTTTTTTAGCTAGCAATGCCAAACAAGCTGCTGTTAACTAATAACCCATCTTGGTTAATTAAATATATCTGTATTGAGGAGGAAAAAGAGACTATGAAGTGCTGTAAAAAAGTGTTGGTATGTAGTACAGTGTTTCTGTCTATTGCTCATTATAACTGTTTATTTTTATTAATCCAGTTGGTCTGGGTCTTTGTTGGCAGACCAGTTCTGGGTAGGAAGGACTGATTTTCTTACTTTTGCTGCTTTGAGCATCTGAAATAGTTGATGATTTATCTAAATTTCCTTTCATTTTTCTTTTTAATTGTTCTCAATATGAAAAAGAAATCATGAATACTTTTTTCCTTTTTGTTTGGCATGTATAGGATAAGCACAGAATCATAGAGTCATGGATGGTTTGTGTTGGACCTTAAAGATAATATAGTTGCACCCCCCCTGCCATGGGCAGGGGTGCTAGTTACTAAATCATGTTTCTCCGAGTTCTATCCAACCTGTTCTTGAACACTTCCAGGCAGGGATGAGGCATTAAATGCCTCATCTTTGTGCAATACAATAAAGTAGCCAGAGAGGCAAAACAGGTAAGGTAAATAACTTGTCAAGAGATCTGGGAAAATTTCTAGCCAGATATGATGGAATGAAAAGAACTCTAATGGTCTTTATACACTTTGCAGCGTCAGGATTGTGAATTAAAGCTTGTGAGTCCACACTGCTTCAGCAGACAGGACCCATGAGATAAGATCTTGGCTCTGAGATTTACTGCAAACATCTGAGTGTTTCCAAAGGAGCTGAGTGTTCCTATGACACTGAAGCTATGTTCGCACGTTGGTTTGAGTACCCTAAAATAAGTGAATAAATATTAAAATAAAAGAACCAGCTGCTTCAAGTTGACACAAAAAATACATTCTGTTAAAGTTTTATCAGGAAAAGCACAGAAAAGTGGTAGGGAGAGACTTTTCTGGTAGGAGAGAGGCTGTGGCAAGGATTTAGGAAATTAAACCCAGGCAGGTGGTCCATAGATCTCCCCTTTGAGGTTACCATGCCTTTTGTTGGTGGTCTTTCCTGGCATACAAGCAGAGTCTCTAATACTTAGTACCTATCCATACCCACTGTGATTCTGGGTGACCTGGACAGATCCCAGCTGTTCCCACCATCTGATAGAGACAAAACCCACTGAAAGGGCACTGCAGCCCCAGGGCCCCTCATTGAAAACTCTGGGGAGCATAAATGCTTCTGCCTGCCCCCATGGCATCAGTGATGTGGCCAAAAACTTGACCCATGAAGCAGAACTCTGTGTTTATGCCTCAGGAGCTGGGTGGGATGCTACCATTGAGGAAGACAGTTGGAGGAGGACTCAGACTTCCATGTTACAGGGTAAAAGGTGTAACAAGAGAAGTGCCCCCAGTATCTTCTCAGAGAATAGCCCTTGCTCGGTTAGCTTCCTGCTCCAGCATCTTGAGAAAGCCATGGGGCAGCTCTGAGTTTACATCCACCCTGTGCCCGTTTGTTTCCTGAGGATTAGTTACAAATTTCTCTGTTCTCTGAGAGGTTTCTTGTGAAAACTCTACACTGGGTCAGTGTCCCCATTAGGGGCTTTTTTCTGTTTTTTAGGATCTTTCATCTAGAGATAGACAGACATTTTCAGGCATTTTAAAGGTGATGCTACAAAAAAATGGAAGTACACCATGCATTTGCTTGTGTCACACCCCTAGTCTGTGAGTTATCAAAATGTACATGGGTCAGGCCTGTTTAGTGACAAGAAGGTATAGTCCTATAAAATACCATATATATATATATGAGATATATATAATATATATGATAATATATAAAAAAATAAAAATATAAAAAATAAAGTATCATATATATTAAAATATAAAAATATCATACACATATATTATATATATGACATGTATGATATAAAATATCAGATATATATATATATATATATATGATATGTATATGGTATATATCCTATATACCATGGATGTTTCTAAAATCTTTTAAGATCTCTGCGTGGTTTTTCACATTTCTAATGGCTATCTTTGTCATGGTTTCCATGTAATTCACAGAAGCAGAAATCAACAATGAATGAAAAATGCATGTGACAGATGAAAATTTCCCTCTGGAAAGAAAAGTCCCTTAGGAAACAGTGCAGCCATTTGAAACAATGTGTACACACAGATGAGGAAATGTGCTGCCAGTCATTGAAGACTGTGCTCTCTGGGAAGTACCTCTTTCAGGGTTGATAATTTCTGCTGAGTGACTGGAAAATAGTCAAAGCTGCGTACCAAAGAAAACCCTTTCTCAGTTTCAACTACATTTCAAGGCCAACCTGACACTAACTTCACACTGAGTTTGGCTTCAGGAAGAGTTGGGATCTAAAAAACAATTTCAGAGTATTTTTACATAGGTGTAAACTGAGAGTGGTATGGCTTGCTCCATTTTGGTTCTGATTCTTTTACTCTAGATGCCAGCATGTGTTTTGTTAGTTTCTCTTTCAAGGTAAGAGTGTTTTATTTCAATTTTTCTGGAATGTGTAATTATGAAGCAAGAGCACTTGGGTGTTTGGTTGACTTTTTTCCCTAGACTTTCCAAAGAACAGTTATCATTGCCACGTCTTCGTCTGTCCCACCCCCACCCACCCCTTTCACTGCCTCCTACTGCTGTCACCATTTGCTACGGACATTCAGGCCTCAGCAACAGCCAGGAAAAAAAAAAAAAAAAAAGAAAGAAAAAAAAAAGAAAAAAAAAAGAAGGAGAGTGCTTAAGTATTTTATCTGGAAAAGCAGGAAAAGATATACACGGTGCATAAACTTCTAGACTGTCTCTTACTTGCTTTGTTTTCTGCATGTAGTACCAGATGATGAGCAGCTGTAAGTGAGATCAGTCTCAATATTTGGGATTCATCTGAACTCAGAACTCAAAGTAAAGGTCAGGAGTCATGACCCTAAATAGATTATACTAAATAGAAAAGTATATAGAAACCCTGCCATATGAACTGTTAACCTGAGGGGGGAAATCACTTTGCATTCATCTCTAGACAGAGGTTAAACTGAGTTTGGAGACATGGTGTTTAAGCTCCACTTAAAATTAGCTAATATGCTTTCTCTAAGACACAGCAGCTTTTACCATTTGTTATTTTTATTTCCCTTTAACCAATTCAGTAAGGTGGCTCAGAGTTATTTCTCACTGGGAAGATTTCTTTGCAAATAAAATGTTAAAATGAAATTACACAAACCATTAGCCTTCACCAAGCTTTGCAACTATTTTTAGGTGGAAAATAAATCTCATAGCTGCAAAGCTTGATAGCTTTTGTTTTCTTAAAGATTAAAAGAAAAAACCTACACTTTTTTTAGAAGTAGAACCCCAGAATTTAATTAGCAACCAAAAACAAAGACAGAAGGAGAAAGACATTGATAGATGGCCAGAAAATAGTGTTATGTTACAGAAAAAGTTCTCTTTCAGACTTATCCCAGTAGTATTCCCTACAAAGCAAAACACTCCTAAAGGAGTAGGTCTGCTGGGAGACTAGCACTATTAATGAATAAGTGAACACTGATTCTGAGTTAAGACAGTTGGCTTTTAATAAATTACTCCCTATACACAGCTCAGCCTGTCTTTTTTATGCTGCTTTGCTGCTGATTACATTATTTTAAATGGGGGTGAGAAGCAAATTCAGTGTTTCTGTTCTAGCTTCAAAACTTTCTGAATGAATTGTTTTATTATTGGAACAGTAGGCTTTATGAGTGATTATATGGTAAATATAGTTTCAAAGTTAATAACTATATGTATGCTCTGTGAGTGCACCCTGCATCATTCATTAATACTATTAAGATGCAAGAAAGCATTTCATAGAATATGAAGAAGGTTTTTTGCTTGTTTCACAAATTACATTAATTCACTTAAGTACATTTCTTGGGATGTGAAAGTATGAAAGTCATGTGAAATGATGCAATAATCCTGGTGCATGGGACTTTTAAAATGCATTTTTTGAGTTCAGAATTCCTTGTAAACTACAGTCATTCTACTGAGGTTTTACTTGTGTATAAGAATAGCAATTTTTAAGGAAAATTGCTTTCCGAATGTCCATGCATTTGTACAATTACCCTCATATTTTCATAGAAATAACATGAGTTTTTGACCAACAAAAGCAAAAACATCTATCTTTCACTACAAAACTGAGAGTCATTCAAAGATGGGGATAACTGTGATTTTGCTGTTACCATGAAGAAGCACTAGCAAATGGAAAAAGAACTTATATCTGCGTCTAGATATTCCCAAGTTTTTTCTCATAAGACAATATTTCTGCTGAAAGAGGTTTGCTGTGAGTACCTATTTTTTATAGAAACATATACAGATGTCTGAGATTCGGCAGATGATTTTTTCAGGTTTCATGTGAGGTTGTATGGTATTCAAATCCAGAGACAGAAGTATTAATATGAGGCACTATCCATTTTAAAAATCCAAGAGGTGTAGTGTGAGACACATATCTGAGATGTAAGACTGCAACTCTGTGTATGAAGGATAGAGAAACACTTTCCCACTTAACTAATTTCTCACATCCAATTTTTTTGCTTACAGACAAGCAATGTAGTCCAAAGTAATGAAAATGATATTTCATAGCTACAATGAATGAAGCAAGATGAGAAACAAAACATCTTCACAGGCCAAGAAGTGGAGTTGGGAAAAGCACACTTTTTTTGAACAAGTCCTCCCTGCTTAACAATGTGACACGTGAATGTAGCTCTATCTGAACCCAGATGCCTTAATTTTCAAACTAAAATGTTGCACATATGTTCAGAATTAACATTTTTTCATTACTATATGTATATACTTTTTATCATTTGTTTTTCTGGCTAAAATATGGATGTCCTTTGTATTTGTACCTTTGTCCTTTGATTTATATAATCCGGGGTTTGAATCTTCCTTCTATTTTACCACCCCTTTTATTCTTATTAGAAGACAAGAGAAGTATGTATAAGTTACTTCTTTTCCCATTAACGTTACTTCGCAAATGAAATTCAGAAGGCAATTTCCCCCCCTTATTAGAAGTGCCTTGGCTCCAAGGTTAAAATTCCTGGCTGTTTCAAATTTGGAAGGCTTCCCATGGTAATCATATTCTGTATCAGAGTGTGGTCTGTATGCTCAACATTGCCTTATTTAGATCTGTCAGGCAGCACTGACTAGCTGAAACCAGTTTAACTTTCAGCAGGAGAAGAGTAACAGGAGCCCAGTGCCAGTCTTGAATAAACCAGCAGGAACTCAGCAAGAAGCTCATCCCAGATAAGCAAAAGCACTCTCCTATGGAGAACTTGTCTCTGCTGAAAGACTGGAGATACATTGTTTTAATGAACCCACCTCAAGCTGTTGAAATCATTTGAGGCAACAGATTTGGGTTTATGAATATCCTAAATCTCTTTGATTTAAAAAAAGTGGAAAATTTGATTTGTATCAAAATTATGTTTTTCTTCCATTATCCCTACCACATGCATGCACTCTGCAGGAATGGCTTTGTGTACGTCCATGGGTATTCTCTTAGGAAGACAAGACACTTTCAGGATAGGATTTTATTTTAATTTTTTTTCTGTATAGTGCTTAGCTGCTGATATAAAACTAGTTTATAATTTAAAAAGAGAGAAAACATTGCTTAGTTTGCCTGGAAACAGGAGCATTCAAATCTGTGTTCTTTTGCTTCAGCTGTAAAGAAAACTTCTTTCTTCCCACAGATCTAGATAATTCTTGTGTAAACATTATTACCCTTCATGTAGCATCTCTTTCCACTGTCTACTTACTCTGCAAGTCCTCATATATCTTTTACTCTCATGCCCACTTTCTCTCAGTGCAAAGTTCAAGATTGAGGACAGGCAGAATGTTCAGGAGGATGATGCTGCCTCTTGGAACACAGCTGTAGTGGATAACAGCTTGGCTAACTACCTAGTCAATATTTTGGATAACAGTTTACTACTTGATACTACTAGTGTAAAGCTGCTGCCTAGACTATTTCTTCCTGAATGCATTTCTTGTTTATTTAGTTATTTTATATTTAATCACATTTTAGTGAAATTGGATTCCTAAGTTAAGAAGAGTTGATTTTTGCTTTACACCTGCTGACGAAAAATATGATGCTTTTGGGAGGTGAGCATACAGGACGAAGGACTAGACTTGTAATCAGGCTCCCACCACACTCAAGGCAGTTGTATTGTACCCTTCATGTTATTTTTTGTCTGACCACTGCTGCCTGCCTTTAACACATTAGATAGATATTGGGTAGGACAGAAGATGATTTAAGTTTTGGCTGTTTGATAGCTATTCTTTGAAAAAATGAGCTATCCTGAAACTGTTTGGTACAAATGATGCAGCTGAAAAGGTACAAATTTAGTATCAAGAAGCTATGGATTTTGCAGGAGGTGGCAATCTGATGGATCACTTTACTTGCTCAGTCATAGCATGACATTCTATCCTGTTTCTTAAAGTAAAGGGTGAGGAATAAGGAAGAAAAAAATGTCCTTTTTCCTTGCCTGTTGACATAGAGTTCAATATGTGAATAGGTTCACCTATAATTTTATAGCTGTGTCTCTGTCCAATTTTCTCTCTCTCTCCCTTTTTCTCAGGATAAAAAAAAAAAAAAAAAAAAAAAAAAAAAAAAAAAAAAAAAAAAGTATGGGGCTGGGTTGCTGGCTGGGCTTCCAAAACTTCCAAACACCTAGAAAAAAATTAATATGATTTTAGTCTTTATAATTAAAATCCAAGCTGTCTCATGCAAAAATTACTAGGTTCAGAGCTGGGACAGAACCTCAGATGAGGCTTCTGCCTTATGCAGGTAGGCCTGAGGCTGATTCAATGCTCACTTCTCACAGTTATAGCTTTCCACAGGCTGCCGAACCCCAAATTGCACTGCTGCACCAAGAAGAGGCTCAGGATGCAGAGCTGGGTGTGATGCCTCCTCCTGTGTGGCCATTCAGGCACACACCTCTGTCTGGCACGGTGCCCACATGCTGGCACTGCCTTTTGCCTGTTGTTCTCACCTGTAGTTCTTTTGCTCCTCTGTGATCCCTGAGATGTTGACAAATCAAGGAGAGTAACTTCACTGATGGGGAGAAAGCAGCAGAAGTTTCTCTCTCTTCTACTCTTTTCTACCAGTCTGTTAAAAAAAAAAAGTGAATGTGGCCTCAGGGCTGTGGAGGTCTGAACTGTTACTTTTTGGAAATTATTCTGTTATCCAATGCCAATGAGACAAATAAACTTGGAAATGGTTTTAAAACCTTTACCTAGAAATTCAAGGTAGCAGAGAGGAGAGGGAAGGAGCATCCCAGTTCCTGGCCCATGGACTAACAAAATGAAATGATGAGATCACGTTATCTCTTTTTACTTATATATATATATATAATATCTAGTTACAAATAAAGACATTTATATATGTGTTATTTAGCAATATTGTAGTAATATAAATTATATCTATATATATGGATAGATCACATTGTCTTTTCATAGGGATCTTTTCAGACATTTTAAGCCAAATTAGAAATAACAGAAGACATCTTAATGACAACTTCCAAAAAATTCCATAGAAATAAGAGTATGAATTGAAGACAGAGACTCAAATAAACTGACTGATAGAAAAGCCAGACAGAAATCAGACTTGCTTTGTTTAGAACAACTAGATGGCTCTCTAGCCAGCATACATATAACACATATATTATGTATTTATTGCTTTATATTGCTTGGTGGGGATGAGAGAGAAAAGGAGCTTTGTGGACCTGAGTGAAAGGTAATGACATAAACACATTTTGCTAATTCTACTGTTATTGTTATATCTCAAGTTGTGGCCACTTACTCCATCAGTAGGTCTCTATTTCCAGTGCTTTCAAAACCTTCTCCAGTCTCCCTCCCTCTTACTATGTGAGGAACTTTGGCTCCTAAGCATAGCAGCCCTCAATCTCCACTTTAAATCTAAGACATATTTAAAATAGTGTGGATAATGTAAAGTTGTAGACTGATATGAATTCTCCGGTCTAGTTCTCCGATTGTCCTTATCTTTCTAAGCTCAGTGAAAGAAAACATTTGGCAGCAGGAATCCTGGAGTCACATGTGTAGACTTTATGGCTAGAAGCAAGCATTAGCATCTGACAGTGTTCCTGTGTCTGAGAATTATTGCATAAATGGTTAAAAGTAAAGCCTTGCTATACTTAACCATCACCACTGTAACATATCCATGATATCTGAACCATTACAGGAACTTTTGCCTTCAGTTATGAAGAATGTCTTTCCTGTTCAAGGATAATGCATGATACTAGGAACACCAAAGGAAGATTACTTTGCCATATCCTTTTGCTATTTCTCTTGTACAGATAAGCCAGGTTTCATCTGCCAGGGTTGTCAGTCCACCATTTTTTTACGCGAGCTAAGTTCACTATAAAAAGGAAAATAAAATAAAATGTGTTGAGGAAAGAAAACGTTGTTACCAAATACAGTATGCACAGGAAAACATAGACACGTATTATGGGGTGGAAATGAACTTCAATGTGTGGTAGGGATACTTGGATATTTGCCCACTTACACCATGGAAAAATGAAAGTACCTGATCATGCCCTGAGAAGCAGATACAAAAACCAGATGGCTCTTAAAACTGAGTGGAAATCCACAGCATGTGTAGAAAGAGCAACTAGTGAACTGTGGAAATAAGTCATTGCAAAGCTTTTAATTCTGTCTTGTAAAGAGGAATCTCTCCTTAGTTTTACCACAAAAGTCTTCCCTAGGTACAAAAGTCTTCCCTAGGTTCTGGGAAACAGAAGTGTGAACTCAGCTAAAAAGTTGTACTGATTCAGGTAAAATAGTAAGAGTAATTAAAAAAGGAAGAACTCCAGTCAGCTGCAGAAACACATTTTGCAAAGAATTAGAAATCAGACTAACTGATACATAAAAATACAATTTGTGAAAACAGACAAACGAAATTTTATCAAGCCCCATATCCACATGTTGTCCTGAACCTATAAGCAGTGATCAAGAAACACTGGTTGGAAAATAATGTCAAACACATATCTGTAACTGCTTGCACTGAAATGAGCAATATATCATTGACACTGGGATAAGAACACTGAAAGGAAAACTGAATGATGTTAGTTCAATAGACAATTCCTGAAACAAACAGAAAACAGAAAATTTTCCTGGATTATAGTATTTAAAATAATTCTTAGCTACACTCAAAATTCATCATTTACAGCTGAATTTAACTTAATACTGTTTCCTAGTAGCTCTATCTCAACTCACCAAGCAGACAGTTATACTTTTAAAACACTACTATTCACAATGGTTGATTATTACCCTTCCTTTGGATAGTGCCACCAGAATTAACAGGATAGGCACTATAATAGTCTTTCAGCTTTTAATCACCTTTCTTGGTCTACCAGTCTGACATATTTGCACAAATTTGCCTTATTTGGACTTATCTGTCTGGTTTTGCATTCTATAAATAAATAGCTGATAGACTTGTAAATTAGACTTAGAGGTTTAGTAAAAAAAGATATTCTGAATCACAGAATAATTGTTGGGAAAAAATCCAGCCCCCCTGCCAATCAGTATCTGATGTTTGCATTCCACTGTTGATAGCTGGTTTTTAAGAGATTTCCAAGAATTTTACAAAAATGATAAATTTCAAATACTTACATATATATTTCAGCATCATAATAATAGAATAAGCATTGTCAGTCACTCTGCAAAGAATTTAAATAGTATACTTAAATTATTTAAATTCTGGCATCATTCCATTACTTACATATTTTGTTGTACTATTCTTAACAGTGACTCCAGTTACACAGCCTTTGGTTTGTTTCAAGTTTGTCAACCAAGTGAGTCAGGACAGCTGCATCCACGCTGTGGCTTTGGAGCAGAGAGCTGGATCTAGCTTGGTACCTTGCACCTTCTTTGTATTCCAGCATGACAGGTCCCCTTTTGCATGAACCAACCCTTTTGTACCATTATGACCTGTGATCTGTTGCTGGATTAGATACCAATAATTTTCTAGGTTCCTACTCTGAGAAAACAGCTGCTGCCACCAGAGCATTCTTAATATTTAATAAGGCATATATTAAGTAAACTCTGAGTGCATTAACCTTTACATTCTTCTTCCTTTCAAACCAAAAGAAAATTGGTTTGTTTGCTGAGGATCTGCTCCCTGGCTGCAGGGAAAATATCTAAGAAATTGTTTCTTCTCCTTTCCCTCTACAAACCCCACTCTAGGATCAAAACTCACCCTACTCAGTAAACCAAATAAATCCTGAATACTTACTTTGAGTTTCTTGGTTCTTGATGTTCATACTTAGCTGACCTGTCAATGTGGGCTTTCACTCCTGCTGTGAAGAATGTTCTCCTCTCCTATTCCTATGCCTTGGAACATCTGGGGTCACCAGTGTCTGGGATACTCCTGGGATACTCACCTAATGTATCCCCCACCAGTGGGAGCTGAAAGAGCAGAAGAGAGTGTCTTAGTTCTTGAGTTTAATCTGTCTTGATCTTTTGAAGCATGTTTTGATCATTTCTAAATTCAGATATAACTGCTAACTCATATCCAGCTGGCTGTCAACCAGCACTCCCAAATCCCTTTCTGCCGAGTAGCTCTCAAGCTGCTCTTCCCCCAGCCCGTAGCTCTGCACGGGGTTGTTGTGATCCCTTTGTTTTAGTAGGGAGCACATCAGAGCTGTCCTTTCCAACAAGAACAACCAACAGCCTTTGTGCTTGTTTCCCCAAAGCCACAGAAGGACATTGCCCAGTGTGCAAAGCTGGGTCCCAGAGACTTTTCCTGGTAAGAAGAGAGCTTAACCCCTACTATGGTACCAGACAAAGGAAAGAGCATAGGGATGTTAGGGGCTGTGTGATACAGTGCCAAGGAACTGGATGGTTTGGGAGGACAGCGTTTTGCAGCACACAGTGTTCCTCTGTATTTCGTGTTTATCTTCTGAAATTTTCAACTTTTAATTTATTTTTATTATTCCTACAGTGATAGGAACTGGAAAAATAAAAAAAAAAAAGAGAAAATAGTGGAGTACATTCTCTAGCACAGCTGAAAGAAGATGCTTTCCCAGGCGTGAACATTTTTGGGACACCAAAAAATTCATTGTTTTTAGCCTTTAACAGCTTATTTGGTATTGTGATCTGCCGAAGTATGTATGTGGAACCTATTAAGCATTATTTTACTGCTATTATTTGTCCATCATATCACAGATGAACTGTAAGAACATCATTACAGAGGTGATAATTGAGGTTTGCTTATGAAGTGAAATGTAACACTACCCTTCCCTGACTGTGACAGCATTACCCTTTATATCAAGTGACAGTTCCAGTCAGTGCACATCAAACTGTAGTCCATGTGCTTGTTTAAACATACTGTGGTGCATATTATGTTTGATATGAGAAGATTTTTCTGCATAAAAAAATGTCACATTGAGTGTGCAATAATTGTTCTGATATACCAAAGTAAAAAGAACTAATAAGATTACAATACATTCACTTTTTCACTACAATCCTCTCTTGAGAAATACTTGCAATGGTCTGAGAAAAATCCTAAAACATCGAGGAACTTCCAAAGATGTTACAAATGCCATCCCCTCAGTTTTAAGAGAAATTAAGCAGGAAAAGACAGAAAGGATTATTCTTCTCAGATGGAGGAAGACTTATCACATAAATGATAACTTACTGGGTAGTTATTCTTGAAGCAAATGATAAAGTGCTGTGTAGACACTGTATAGGTTAAATGTTCAAGAACACTATACAAAAAAGGTTCAAGAAGACCCCATGTTTTCCATTAGAGTGATTTCCTTATGTTCTCTGTGCCACACGACTGTTACGAAAAATAATGAGTTAATGATTATAACTTGCAACTAAATAATCTAATTAGTAATTAATGTCATGTTTGCAAATTGCTTTAGAAATACAACATCATGGGTTGTAAATGTTATCTTCATCTACAACAATATTTCAGTGTTAAGTTATTCATTTATTCTCAGAGAAGTGAAAAAATCCATATACCAACAGTTTGCTAGGCATTTGTGCATAGCTAAAGAAACCTAAATTTGAGCTCTTAGTTTTCTCTCTGTATTATGAGCAGAACTAACTCTCCAGTCAAAGAAACCTCTATCCTTTAAAGAAAGGACAGTCAATTTTTGAAGCTCTGTCAGAGACATGAACAGCTTAACTGAGAAAATGAAAAGCTTGAATACATATAAGGTGAATTTATTATATATACATATACTGTTATATATCCCATAAAGTCATATGTGATTAAGGGAGGAATATTTCCAAAATTCTGACATCTAAATCTGAGGCTTGTCACCTTTGCATTTTGTCTGATTGTAGTTATTGGTGTTAAACAGAGGGCTGATGAAATAATTAGTCCTCAGGCTAGAATTACTTGCATAGTTAGAAAATCTTCAATTGCATCTAGATATGCCTAATTATTTTATAATTAATAAATTTATTCATATGTAATTAAAAATTAATAAAATGAAAATGAACAGATATGACTAAAATTAACTAGGAAAAAAGCTAACATATGGTAAATGCCACATCATGTCACAAATCATGTTTTCCAGTAGTGTTGCATAGCAAAACCAGTATCTTCATTGTATAAGGTAATATGTGTGAAAACCTGGCTTCAGATGTATTTCTCTGTTCCCTTGCTAATTGTACAAAATTATTTTTGTTGAAGGATGAAAGAAATTCAAAGTTCTTTAAAGCTCAATAAAGTGAATTTTCATACCAGAGAGAAGAACATTCTCTATATTCTAGTAGAATACGTGGTTTTAAAGATACTCAAAAATATAAATCAATTTATAGAACTACTTTATTTAGAATTGTAGAAAAGATGTATTATTTAGAGTCAACCTGGTGAGACTGCTGGTGCTGAAATTGTCCCTTGGGCAGGGGATCTCGGTGAAACTGTTTGGCACCTCCCTGCCCTGCCTGTGTCAGTCAGTGCCACAGGAGTAACCTTTGTGTCAGGTACCAGCAGAAGCCTTTGTGGTGTGCCTGAAGTTCTAGAGTGTAAGGCAGACTGTATTCAAGCCCAAAATAAATCGTTTTTGTTAGACATTGTATTCATTCAACTGTGCCATTTTGGGAGGGTTAATAAATGACTGTGACTACTTCTTCAGCTGAGCTTGAAAGCCTTCAGTATTTTGCTTTCGTTCTGTGAGCACTGTCAATTGCCGTGTATAGGCAATTTTGTGTTAAGGAACAACAGGAAAAAAGCTCAGTGAATAGTAATGAACTTTATACAGCGTAGTGGTTGCTTGGTAAAATATTTGTAAAAAGGCACAGGGAGCTATAGACAGAGAGCAGCAGTGATAATTCATGTCACTTCAACTCTAGCTGGTTTCCTCCCTGAGATGAGGGAGGCTGCACGCAGCCTGGACTCTTTCTTCTCCTCACTGACCTGGACTTTGCCCTTGTGTCCCTCTGGCTATCAAGTTGGCAGCTGCAGCAGTGTCCTTCCCTCAAGCTTTTTTGAAGCAGGAGACAGCTCAGTGCTGGATATATTGCCTCAGATTTCCACACTGCCAAAGAAACGGGAAATGTCCCACATGGCATTGCTTACATGTAAGGCAAAGCAGAAAGTGGCTTTGCTCAGAGTTCTTCTGTAAATGATATAGGGTTGAGTTTTTGAAAAAAAAAAGACTTTATTTTATACCCCACTCTTTTGAGTGTTTTCCATTCACCCCCCTTGCCAGTTTTCAGCCCTGAGCTCTTCACTGTCTGACACGTCAAATGGCAGTTCCCTGTGGAGACATGCAAAGTCATTTTGTCTGACTTGCTTTGAAATCAGTTCCTGTTACCTCAAAACAAGCAGTAGCAAAGACCTTGACATAACCTGGCCCAAAGAGGAAAAAAAATATGGTCCTACAAGGAAAAACTGGAAGAGTAGCCATGCACAGGAGAAACACTATGCTCTGGTTCATGTTACTTTGAGGTTGTTTATATTAATATTAAAAGGTGAGATCCAGGAAGGAGATAAGTTTACACAGTATAGAATTTGTGCAGATTCTGGTTATATGATGGAAGCAACACCTGGTGAAAACTCTAAAACCTGCATATATTTTCTATGCAAATCTACACATACTTTTCTCCTTCATCATAACTATAATATACATCACTTATTCTTCTTTATATTCTGTGAATGAGGATTAAATGTGCAGGTTGCCAATGGAAAATTCAGTCTCTGCATCTCCTATGTAAATATGAACTTTTAACCTTTACCCTGACTAGACTTTTTAAATAAATGCCATACAATCCAGCAAATTTTACTGAGGCTTGTGTAAAGCTGGAGTTGTTTCATTTATACACCATCATTATTATCAAAAAGCAATTAGTTCAGAGTGACTAGATTAACTTGATTACAAAATCTTCTCTGAGCAAAAGTCCATGCTCCGTTTCTAGATCCCACTGTGGGACATAAAGCTTTCATGTCTCTGGGCAAGTCCTGGTGTCAGAAGTGACATCTCACTTAGACTAATTTCCTCATTCAACCAGGTGAAGAGAATATAAATGGGAAATGTGCATTAAAACCCAAGAGCATGTGAGCTGGAATTAGCCGGATTGATGCAGATAGGTGTAAAAATGAAGACTCCCTTGTGCTGCATATTACATACCTCTTTTCCTCTCTATGTGGGCTGTGTGTACCAGGCTCCAGCGTGAGAGCACCAACAGCCTGCTCCTGTTTTATTTCTAGCAGAAAGGTGAGAACTGAGCAGTGATTTGACAGCAGATCTGATGTGACACTAGCAATAACCCGCACTGGTACAGTTTATTTCTGTCTGGGCATAAATGAATAATCTGGGTACCAAAATGTGTGCATTCTGCCACCTCTGCAACTATCAAAGTTTTCCATAGAAACAACATTATTCTTGTGAATAGCATCTTTTGTTCTTTATCTCACCCTTAAAACAAAGCTGGACTGTCTTAAAATTTAACTTAGCCTCTTCAAAACTGTAAAATGCCATTAAAATCAGGAAGGGCAATGTGGAGAGGAACAGAGACATAGTAGTTGTAGCTCTGAAGATGGATGGTTGGTCTTTAAAATTGAAGCATTGTCTTCAGTTCAGCTTGTCCCCTTCACTTAGCCTCAACCTTGCCCCCTCTTTAGTTGCACTTCACAGACGATAATTAAAGGGTGTGTGGAAAGCAAGTCTGCTCTCTACAAAGATACTTAAATCGTATAAAAAACTCTGACCTGTTGGTAGCCAAGAAAAGCCTCAAAAATATTTCATATTGGAGAAAGTTTTAAAATATGTTATCAAAGGCAGTTTGCTCCACCCCTGGAAAGTTGAATCCATAAGTTGAATCCTGTGAATCCATAAGCTCAAATGCAATGTGTGCTAGTGGTTTTTTTTGCACTTACATTAGTTAATGGGTTTCAGAGAAATATATACAAGAGGCAAATTTGACCTGGATTACTGCCTTGCATACCTCTAAAGAAACTTATTTGTCATGTTTACATAGACAAAGCACCTATTAATTTAGCAATATGAAGACTATATGTAGAATAAAATAGGATTCTGTTTCAAATCTGTGGGGAATGTTCTCAAACTCACATTTGATACAGAGTAAGATGTCAGTGTTGTGCCTATTTCTCTGCTGCAAGAACAATAAAATGCCTGAGGAACTCATGGGGAATTTATTATTTCACTGAAGGTTACTTGGAAGACAAAGATGCTATTAGAATTAAACTGCAAATAAAAGAATATCTAGAGATAATATGCTGCGTAGAATACTTATTACATTTAACAAATAAACTCTGTAATTTAAATATTTTAAAAGGTTTGCTGACCCTTAATTCCCCAAAGAAGAAAGGGAGTGATTGTTTGAATTCAGACTAGTCATGCATTTGATCAAGTACGTTGAAAACAGATGCTGACCAATTGAAGTTTGTTTGGCTTGTTCTTATTCAGATCTCTCCCGTGGATGGGGTAGTGAGGCCATTAGCATTTTGTGATAAACAGCAGCCCATTCACAATGCTGGGGAAAAAAGCAAATGCTAGCTGCTCTAACTTATATTTATTTGTGTGTTCCTGCCTTAAGACTTAAACCTATAAAAATGAATTACTGATTTAAATAAATTTCACTGAGAGATAATAGGTTTAGTTTTTTCAAGAGTTCAGAATAATATTTCCATGACATGAGAAGAATTTATTCTTATTGCTCAAGAGGCTTATGAGGTTTATTCTGAATACAGTGTGTATAGAAGATAGCCAGTCTGTATGTAATGAAAACACAAGGATTTGTGGCACAATTTGACAAAAGATAACAATTTTATCATGGGTGTCTATAAACACTATCTGTAAATATTGGCCATTTATATATGTGTGTGAAAAGGGCATATATGTCTTTAAAATGAAAGAGGGTGGGTTTAGACTAATAAGGAAGAAAGTATTTCCTGTGAGGGTAGTGAGGCACTGGCATGGGTTACCCAGAGAAGCTGTGGATCCCTATCCGTCAAAGTGTTCAAGGCTTGATGGGGCTGTGGGCAACTTGCCCATGGCAGGAAGGTTGGACTGGGTTATTTTTAAGGTCCGTCCCAACACAAACCTTTCTATGATTCTATGATGACTTTTCAAGTGATATAAAGAAAGGAGTGAATAACCTGGACACTATTGGCTATGGATCACCTAATTTTTTGTTGTTGTTGTTTTTTTTTTTTCCAGTCACAAATTATTGGGACACTTCTCTGGGAAGCTGGAAGAGCGCAGATGATGAAATATTTTGGTGAGCAAAGAGCTCTCAGCACAAAATACTTATCCAGTCTGGAGTTGTATGCTAATACCATTTCCCTGAAATAGAAATGCCATACAGAAAAAAAGCAAGAAAATCCTTCCAGCCTTGTTTGTGAGTCTGACTGCAGATTCGTATTACTGGAACTTGTCACTTATGATTCTGTGCTGGACTTAAATATCATGGTAATGGGTAATGAGAAAGGGTGAAGATCTTGGTCAACAACATCTTTCTGGGTCTGTTTGCTTGTTTGCTTTAGTAAAATTTTCTCTTGAAAACCTGTTCAAAAGCATTAAGAGCAATGAGACTGAGTGGCTTTCACTGAGGCTTAATTTGAATACCAGGGGTTTATTCAGATGTAGCAGTGGCCTAATTTGTTTGGAGACTCTTTATTGTTAGTGATGCAAGAAAAGGAAAGAGCTCAGAGAACACATTGAGTTCATTGGTGGCAGTTAGTGAAAGAAAATCTCATTGCTTATTAAGGGAACATATGTGCCATGGAATCACTGAAAGTAAACACTAAATCCTTTGGTATTTTTTAATAAAGAGTCTAATTTCAAAGAGTAATTGTGCTTGGTTTGGGTTTCTTTTTTTGGGGGTGGGTTTGTTTGTTTTTGTTGTTGTTTTGGTTTTGGTTTCTTTCTCCTAGATGACAAAAACATCTTAAATACCTGTTGACAGATCTGTACACACTTGGACCAAACTCACAAACCTTCACATAGTTCTAAACAATTCTAATGGAATCACTTTAATCAGTGGGTGCAAGAACAATTCTGTTTCACGAACAGATGTAGAAAGAAGGCAAACAACAGTTAAGCTGCTTTATAAAACCAGGTGAGAGAAATAATAGCAGCCTCCACACAAAAAAATAGACATACATCTTCATCCGGAATCAAAAGATATGCAAATCTCATGTGGGTGTAAGACTTTGCTGAATTGTATCTAAGAATACGTAATAGGGGTCAGCAGTTTGAAGACAGCATTGTTTAAGAAGAATTTAGAATTAATATTCTATTGTTTCTCACTTAAACAAAAACAGTTTCCCTCTGCTCTGCATAAAACTTCTGTTCATCCTGGAAGAAGACTTTCAGTACTTGTAAGAAAGCAAACATAAGTTTCAAAAGTTTATAAGGAAATCCCTTCCAAGTAGAGCAATCCCATCTTCTCAGTCTGTATCCTCCCACTCAGGGAGCCAGAGGATCAAAATCACCTTTTGACTCGGAGGCTGGAGCTTCCAGGAGCACAGTGTATGTGTTTATGTTGCTGCAGGTTTAGGCACGGTAGTGCAGTACAACAAGAGCACAGGGTGAACTGGGGGTGCTGCCTGTTGTCTGAGTTCTCCCCTACAAGGTCAGATGGTGTTGATTCCCCCAGCAGAGAACTGGAGTCTCCGAGTGCTGCATCTTTATTTACAGCTCTGAGCACTCACAAGGTGACATGCTGAAGGGGATTAACACACTTCCTGTTACCAGAGACTTTCTCCAGCTTAAAACTATGCAGTCAGGTTGATCTTCCATCAGGACCCCTTTTCTGGCAGCCAAACGCACACTTTTCAACATTTCCTCAATTTTCAGTGAGCTTACCAAAATACCCCTCAGAACAGAGATAGCCTTGACCTTTCTGTCTCTCATCTTCCAAATGGCCTCCAAAGTGGACCAGACAGGGGTCTCTACTCCAGGGCAATGAACTGCAGTTGCCACATTATGTCTTGCAAAAAGAAAGATCATTTAGGTCAAGAGGAGCATTTGTGTCTTTAGGGATCTAAAGACACAAATACTGCACTGCAGCAGCCAGAGAGGAGAGGGGCTAAATTAACCCATATTCCACACCTGTGCTGAGCTACTGGCTCGTTCCTGAAATCCTGCCCTGAGGGCTATTTGGACTGTGGGTGGTGTAAATACATCCTGCTTCAAGATAAGGACAAGGAGAAAGGGGATGCCATATTTCATAGAGCAGTTTCAACATAGAAAAAACACACTATTTTTTAAATGGCAAATTAAGGGAAGTACAACAAAGTCTGCTGCAGTTTTCTCCTAAAGTAAAAGAAATTTGAGATCAAAGACTCAGTAAGCTGGAACTGATTCTTATTTAATGAAGCTGTTTAAACAGCTAATTTTGTTGAATGTGACACTAACTGAGTTTTCATATTTTGATGTTGAAAGACAGTTCACAACTGACTCATTTTAAACAAGAAACACTTTTTCTTAGGTAGATATGAGTTTAATTTCTTGATTTGGTATCAAAATACAGCAAAGCCTTTATCAAAAGAATGTACTATTGCAACTAATTACTTATTTTGGTTTGAGGACTTAAACTTCCAACATGTAAGCAGTGGTCATGGCTCTCACTATCATAAACCATCAATTTGAAATGGTTGTATTAGTAAGTAGGATGTCCACTTGAAAGTTTTTACAAGGTTGAATCTTAAAATAGAACTGTAATCATCAGGCTATGTACTCTTGGCTGAACACCTGTAAATATTCATTAATGAAGCCAAAAATACAAGAAAAATTACTAACATTAGAGATATTCAGCTTAAATCAAATGCATTAATTTTTTTTATTCAGAGATCAACTGCTCATCTAGTACAAAACTTCATGCTAATCAGGCATAATAAACTGATTTTTTTCTCCCATCAAATTATAAATAAGCAATTATAAGAAAGCAAGAATTTCCTTACTTTTAGACGTCTTGCATCTCTCCATAAATAAGGATTTTATCTGGGTTACTCTTGTAAGTTATAGTAAAACAAGGAGAGCAAAGATGACTACATTATAGACTGATAATTTTGTGCAAGACTGTGTCAACGTAAAGGAACAAGAGACTTAGAAAATCTGAAAGGCAGCCTTTGTTTTCCCTTCTGGTTTAACTACCTAGAATCACTAACCAAGAACACATTACAAATGTAGGGCTTGGCTCATATTTACTGTGTTTTCTTTCTCAGAGAGTGAATACTAAAGCCCAGGGTCCAGCTCTTACAGCTGTGTCAGACTGTGGATGTACCTGGGTCCCAACTTTCTTGTGCTCAGACTCAGTGTAAGGGACTGACACATACATTGCATGCTTTCAAACTCTCATATCATCCCATTTAACTATTTTTATCCACTTTCAAAAAGCTTGAACACCAACATCATGTTTAAGGTTTTTTTGCCTTGTCTGCTGTTATTGGGGATATTAGCCCTTGGTCTGAATAATTAGCAAAAGATCATGTCCTTTCTGGTTTTGCACTGAACCTCATGTGTAATTGAAACCATCAAGCCATTAAAGCATAAAGTGATTTTTTTTTTCCTGTGCTTTTCAAATATAATCTGAATTTAAAACCATTACATAAGAGGAATCTTCTGCATCTTATGTGTAACTCAAGCTGCTATAGTAGCAAAGCAGCACTATTGCCTTTTTTATTTTGCAAATAAGCTATTTTTCCTTCTTTTACTTATAATTACTTCTAATACTTATTATAAAAAGATCCAATAAAAGAAAATCTCTTTGCAATTATGCAAACAGTAGACTAATTTTCTAATTAACAACAAAAAGTCATGATATCATAATTGCTCCATTTCCATAGCACATAAGTTATACACAAAAAGAAATCCTGATGATATAATTGCCTCACATATATTTTATAGCACCATGAATGAATTTCTCTTCCCCTCTCAATTAAAAAAAAAGTTGTTCTATATAATTAGAACATATTTCCTTCTTCCTTTTTTATATGGATGTAATTAGAAAACAGAAAAGAATACATTTTTGAAAGCAGACATAATAAAAACCCCTCTCTTTGCATTCTCATGATTATATGCAAAAAATAGAACAAACTGTATTTCAAATTTGAAACTCTTCAAATAAAACACTCAAGTTATTAAAAAATAATCAAGAATCTAATGTAATTTTGAGCTCTTTGGGGTTTTTTTACATTTTACCAGTATTTTTATTTGACTGAAAATTTTAACAGGAATAAGAATTTGGTATATGTGTTATTCATACACAGCAATACACACATGTATAGATTCACATACAAGCAAAAAAATATACAAAGTTTAACTAACAACATGGAAACCAGGAAAAACATATTGTTTTTTCAATATTTTTGCGTGTATTTGCAATTTCTAAATTTTTGAAAAATATGTTTAGGACAATAAAACTACAGTATTTTCCATATTTTCTAATGTCCCCCAGGAGAACTGTACCTATTTTCCCAATGAGCAGGAATTGCCTGTTGTATCCTCAAGGAGTCACAAATGACCTTATTTTGTTTCACATACTTTCTGAGATACAGAAGCCTTAAAGGGCAGCTGTTTTCCTAGAAAAAGGTCTGATATGGCCAATCTGTGTGCAACACACAGCACTGGTTATTTTAAACCCTCTGCAAAGAGTGTGTCTGGATTGAGCTCCTACATAACCGCCATTAAATGAGAAAGTGCAGAATTTGCTCCCTGTTTTACTGCTAGGAGTGCATAGCTGGAGCTCCCTTGGGGCTGGCAAGGATGCAGCATGAAGCCATGGTCTCATGCTGGGCAAGTGGGACCTGAGCATCAGGGCTGGCTGCATCAGTGGTGCAGAGAGCAGCCCCAGGTCCAGTCCCAGCCTGGAAAGGCAGCCAAGGGACCATTGCTCTCTCAGCTGGCCAGGGCTCTTGAGAGGTCTGCTGGGTCTGGGGAATATGAGGGGTAGTGGAGGAAGGGAAGAGAAGGGACCATGTTGTCTTTCTGACCTGGCAGGTTATTTTGTTCTCAACTTTGAGGCAACAGTATTTAGTTTTGCTTACACAGCTGAAAAGTGTTAAACAGACTCCAGCTCCATTTTTGTTAACACAGCAGCACCAGGCTTCTCACTGGAGTTGGATTTGAGGCAGCTGGGGTAAATCCTTTGATGCACAGTATTGATGATTTTCAAGCAGAGACAACTTATATTTTCACAGGGGAGCAGAGAGAATAGAGCCTTTCTTTAGCAAGTCTGAGCACTAGCCCTAAGGTGTGGCGTGCTAGTTTTCAAGAAGCTGTGCTGGAACAGAATAACAGTAGTTTTTTCACTTCCAGTACAAAACACTTTGAGGTATTTGGTTAACTTTCTCCCTCATGAAAAGTTCAACAAAGAAACTGCAGAGATTTAAACCATTTGTTCCACCTCCATGTCAGGATTATATGCTTCACTAGCTCCAAATTTCCTTTCCCCTCAATCTGGAGCTGCATTTGCATCCCAAGTGAGCAGGAGAGGTGTCCAGAAAGCCTTTGGGAAGTTGCACTGAATGAGGTGAAGTTTGAGGCTTACCATATGCAGTCTGCTTTACTCTGTTATCACCCTCCACAGAGTTTGTAAAGTACAAAACCAGATCCTATGGCAAATTGCAAGATTAATCCTTGATGTGTTTTGTAGTGAGGCTACTGGACACTCAAGGACCATCTAGTGTTGCGATGTATATATATAGATAGTGTCTTGGGTTATGGAACCAAAAATGTGTATTTTATTTCATCTGTTGAAAGCAGCTGGGGAGATGTTTTTCTTCAACTCTTGTAACTGCAGGGAGGATGTCTTCTGATAATGGCCCAGCTGTTAAAACTAGGTGGGGCAGTGTTTCTTATCTCTTTCACCACTCATCCTCCCTCCACGGAGATATCTGCTGATAATGGCCCATTAAGGCTCACCAATCACATGACACATGACATCTTCCCATTGAGAGATGCTCCACCCAGTGTGGGGGGAGCCAACAGTTTCTACCTAGATAAAAATGAGAGGTAGGAACACTATGTTCCACTGGATTCCCAGAGGAAGACCCAATCCTTCTTGCAATCTCTGGACCCTTTTTCTATAGGATCATCTCTGCCCCAACAGAGCCACATCTGCCACTCTAGGAGGACTTACTTTGGACTGCTTCCAACACCCTGACTAACAGGGTGTCAGGTTGTATTTCTGACTCTGTCAGGGTGTTTGCTTGTTTTTTTGTACTACTACATTTGTATTGTTAATATTCCTAGTAAAGAACTGCTATTCCTATCCCCAAATCTTTGCCTGAAAGCCCTTAATTGCAAAATTATAATAATTTGGAGGGGGTGAGGGGTTTGCATTTTCCATTCCAAGGGAAATTCCAGCTTTCCCTGGTGGATACTTGTCTTCCCAAACCAAGACAAATATATATATATATATGTGGGGGGGCGGTGTCTGGATGTAACACCGCCTGGACACTTTGGAGATGCAGGAGATAGAGCACAGCCATTCAGACAGATGCTGGGGTGGTGACTCTGAGTCACAGCCCCTTTGACTTGTGGGATTCCTTGGAAAGATGTAGCTCCCTCCACCCTACCCCTCTTGTGGCTGCTCCTCAACCCACCTTGAGACATAACCAAGGAATTACACTGGGAGAAGTCTGGTGTATTTGACTGCAGCTTTTGCAATTCAGCTGCACTGGTTCTGCAGGGTTAGGACTCAGAAGGCAGCAGCTGGGTGCACGTCTGACAGAAGAGACCAGTTCTTGTACAGCATTGTCTCTATTTAGCTAGATATGGACAAGTCATGACTCTGTCTTTTTATCTAAGGCATATCAGAACTCCACATTACTAATTTATGGATAAACCTTTCTAGCATTACCATGCTGAACTACTGTATAGTAAATTTACAGCTCCTTTTCAGTCTGGTGCATCTGTCTGGGTCCAGAATGAGTTTGACATGTGACTTACTGGGTTTTGCTGATGTGAGCATGGTGCTCTAACATGCTTCCAAGAAGAAACCCTTCCCATTATCTATGGGATGTCTATTACTGGCATTTAAGCACCACTTAAGTTTATCTCACCTGTTTATCTCAGCGTTGCTCCCTCTATGACAGCAAACATTTCTGTGCTTAGCAAGTGTAAGACTAAGAAGCATCACCAAACTGTCACTCCTCACTAATTTTCCATTTGTCTTACAAACACCCACAGCAAAAGTACTCCTCTAAAAATTTAGAAAATTATATTTTAAGTGAAAATTTCCACTCCAGGAAAGGCAGACGTTGAGTCAGTAATCCAACCTCTTTTCCAACTGTGGCAATGTGACAAAACTGCTGACATCTCATGCTCTGACTACTTTTCTCAAACAGAAGTCAGGGATGCTTGCTGTACTGGTTAATGCTATGTGAGCCCTCTCTGTGCCCTCTCTCTCAGCAGAAATTTCATCTGTCTCTCATTTGTAGCTCAGTATGCAGGCCAGACTATACTTGGAAGATGAGGAATTTGGTTTGGGAGATAAAGGGGTTTCTTTGTTTTTCCTGTATAACCATAAAACAAAACCTGATTTTACATGGTGCAAGAACAAGCTTATCCTTTTGATAGAGAAATCAGAGTAAAACAATTTGTCCAGAATCATGAGGCGGCAGCAACACAGGATGTAAAATTTAGATCTTCTCATTTCAGTTAGCAGCCACACCACCCTTTGGAACTACTGAAAGTGCACAGGTATTATTCCATTACATCTACCTGCAACTGACCTCCCAGCAAGAAAATTTTTGCCATAATTTCTTCCTTACAGAAAATAAAATTTTGTAAAGGACAATAGCTATTTTTTGATTGGGAGTATGGCAGATCGGAGCAGCATGACTTTTTCCATCTCTAAGACCAATAATGAGATTTTCTACTTAATATGCTATCAGCGCTGGCGCTGAAGAAACCTTTGTGCTACTCCTTCTTTCTGCTTCTACCTGCAGCTGAAATTTCCCCCAAGGGATGGCCATGGTATATCTTTGTTGGACTGGACTGCTACACAAATTGAATGCATGAAATTAAAAGTAGAATAAGGCTTCTCGGAAATTCTGAGAGAAAAAAGGGTCAAGAAATGGCCTTCAAGGTTCTCGTAACATTTCTGTTTTGCTCCTCAAAGGGTCATTGCAGGAACATTTTCAGGAATGCCATTTGTGCAATGTTTTTGTTGCTGTCTAAGGAAGCCATCATCAGAAAGTATGATATTGCTGGCTATGTTTTGCACTTGTAGTATTAATTACCTCCAGCCCTTTTCGACAGTTTGGTTCCTGCACTCTTCTAGTGTGTATTTACATGGGAGGAAAATAATTAGGAAAGTTATAATTATGTTGTTAGGTTTAAATACAATTCCCTTGGCTCAGTCACTCAGCCTGTGAATACCTAGCCCTCCTGCAGCAATAGAGAAGATTTGTTTTAACATTTAAATCTCTGTGGCATTGTTTCAACTATTTGCACTTATGAGTAAGTGTTATTTTTGCTTCCATTTGAAAACCAGTGGCAAGGATGAGAAGTAGGGGCTTTCCTACACCAGCCAAGGAAACGTTTTACACCAAAGGAACAGTTTATGGTCCCGCACTGATTAGTGAACAGGGATTGTTCTGATTTGCACTGTATGACTGAAATTCCTGTGCAGGCAAATCTTGTGTGGTTTGTGGTTTAATGAAACCCTGTCATTTAACTATGGAGTGTGAGTTTATTCTTATGTACCCAAGAAAGCCAAAGTGTTTATTGTAGAAGTACTACTTCCAGGGTGGCTGACTTTAAAGCATTACACATAGTGATTCCCTATTTGCCCTGCTACCCCTGTAAAAAAAACCAAAACACAACACTTTTTTCTTTTCTTTTCTTCCTCCAGCAGTGATTTTACCAGCATAACTAAAAAGCTATGTGCACTGCTAGTTCCACATCTTCCTCTCAGGTTTTGGTCTGACAACCTTATTATCCTTTCAGTATTGTGTCCACATTTTCATGCATTTCAGAGAAAAGAGGAAAACTAATATCTCAGACGAAATGCATAGGTTTGCCAGTGCCTGGCAACATGAGTACTTACTTTCCTCTCCCAAAAGAAGTCAGCCAGGTGAGATTAAATCACTGGTGGCTGAACATTATGGTACTGGTTCTCAACATTTCTCTCCCAGTAAGACACAACACAGGGGTAAGACACAACACAGGGGTCTGTGTTGTGTCTTTTTTAATTTTGCCCTAAAAATGATTAAAATATCTTACTAAGGCTGGATTGCAGTTTATACATCTACTCTCAGATGTGAATTTATTCCTGACCCTCTGTAGGCTTGCTACTGCCTCAATTTAACCTGCTGTGGTTGACCAAGACAACAGCCAGGCACCCACACAGCTGCTTGCTTCCAGCTTGCTTCTGACAAGACAGGAGAAGAAATCAGAAAAGAAAACACAGGATGGATCAAGATCAAGATATTTCAATAAGTGAAGCTTTGTGTGCAAGGAAAGCAAAATAAGGAATTTGTCACTGTTTCCTGTTGGCAGGCAGATGTCTAGACTCTTCCCTCTAAAGCAAAGCCTCAGCACATGCAGTGATTTATTGGAAAAACAAAGGCCATGACCATGAAGATGCCCACTTCCTCCATCTTTTCCCCAAGCTTTTATTGCTGACCATGCCATTTGGCATGATTCATTTCATTGGTCATTTTAGGCCAGCTGTAGTAGTTTCATCTCCTAGCTTCTTGTGGACCCCACATGTTACAAGCTGTAGAGGCTGAGTGGCAACAAAACCCCCTCAAAACGTAGGAAAACCTTGATGCTGTGCAAGCACTGCTCATAAACTGAGAAGACATGGGTGAGTAATCATCACTGTTTTAATCACAAATCCAATCCATATGAAGAAAAGTAACTTCATCAGAGCCAGAGCCATCACACCTGTCGCTTTTGTCCATCACAAATTCATCAAGGAACACATCTTCTGATAGTAGGAGGTCTTACAGTTTCAAGAAATGAGTCAAGAGAAAAAAAATTGAGGGCAATGGGATCCTAGCTTTCTGAATAGTCAATGATTTCAGGGAAAAAACTTCCTCTTAGATATGGTTCAAATAGCTATATAGCTGTGTCCAGAGGAACCATAGTGGATATAAGCAGAATTCACATTAGAAAAGTTCTATGCCAAGAATAAAAGGCTTGGGAACTGTTCAAATATTCAGCTATAGATTGCTTCCAATTTAGTTTTTGCATGCGTTCATTTTCCATATAAAAGTCCCCCAAAGGAATTTCAATGTACCCTCTTAGCCAATTAGGTATGTGTGCTCAGGAAGAGAAAAAATTGGATACTTCTGTTTCCATGAAAGTAATAATTTAGATACACAGAAGGATTGAATCACATTGAATACTTAGGATTTCTTCTTTTTCTTGGCAAGGTTAGGAGTTATGAAAGGAAAGCTATGCTGCTCAGAAGTTATGTCTAAAATACAAATGATACCAAAACCTTACAAGAAACAGTTTTTTAAAGACGTAAAAACCACAAAAAATTTTGATCAATATTTGGCTATATTTGGTTGGGTTTTTTTATGTTGGTTGATTTCATTATATTGGGATTTTTTAGTATCTTCTTTTTAATAGAAGTTACTTTGACACATGCTTTAAAACATTTTTTTGTGACTAGTCCAGTCTATTGCATAAGACAGGAGGAGTCATACAACAGCTCCTGGGTCTTGGGGAGTTTCTCACATGTTCAAGTCACTCCTATGCTGGAAGTTCATCATGTAACAGCACCTCCAGGTCAATTTGAATCCATGTCTGCAAAATGAAATTATTTTACATGGGTTGCTCTGTGTTTCACAGCATTTGGCAGCTCCAAACCCTTCCCCTTTGGGCATTGCCATGGAGACATGGGATGCCTGAAGAGTTACCACATGTCATCATGAGCTGCTTCTGTACAGGCAATGCAGTGCCTTATGATTTTTGGTCATAGAGATGTTAATCGCATTGAGTTCAGACAGCCCAGGAAAAAAGAAAGGGGTACTCGTTACTATTTTCTTGCCTAAAATAAAATCTAGTTTCTAGTCTCACTGAAGGAGACTAAGGATGGGCATTTGAGATTCCATTTACATCTTCACATTCCCGACTGTGATGTCATAAGGGAACATAGTTTCAGTGGTGAAGGAATAGAAGAGAAAAAGTTAGGGATTTGTCTCTGGTAAAAGTAGCATTGACTCTAAATAGTCTTTGTTCATTTCTAAGGGAAGTACTTTGCAGGAAAGTCTCTGGCAGCTGTGGGAGAGATTGAGAGTTGCACACATAAATATCTGTACACTTGCACACAAAAACACACAGAGGTACACATACATGCGCTCAGTCACTTCAGACTCCTGTCTTTCCTAAACTCAGTAAATCAATCAAATTACAAGGCAGGGGATCAGGGTACAACTCAGATGTTTCAGGTAGACAGGGAACAGAGTATTGTACAACCTGAGCTGTAAGAATTTTAGTTTACCTTTTTTTAAAAAAAAAATTTCCTTTTTGGTGGTAGTTTGAAATTTTTCCAAGTTCTCAGACATATTTCATTGCCAATGACATGAGCCTAGTGAAATACTCTTAAGGCCAGTGTAGCAGGTCAGCTGTTATCCTGTGAGGGCCAGTTAGATAAAAAGTTGAATTTTTCCCCGTGTTAATTCCCAAAAGAGAGAAAAAAAAAAATGTAACTTCATCAGACAAGTTCTAGTAACTGCTAAGAATCACTGAATGGAGGTATTTTTCATGGCAGTTAGGCTGGACAAAACCAAGAAATTAAAGCCAGTGTGTTTCACAAGGATTACTAGTTTTGCCTGTGCATGTCTGTGGTGGGAACAGGGGGAGCTATAAATCGTCCCTTACAATTGGTAAATAAATCAAACAGTAGAGTTGCAAGGGACATTTTTACAGACACACTAGAGATATTGATCTTCAAATGAGGAAAGAGAAACTAAATGAAAATGTAAAATAAATTTAAACTTTCTTACACAATCTACATCACTGGGACACATGAATCAAACATCATTCATGCTTGCATCGTACTTTGAAGTTCATGGGTGGTTTAAAGGAAAGGAAACATTTTTTTAGTAGTCCACATCAATACTGTTTCTATCACATTATGTAGGGGAGCTACTCACAGAAGTGTGCAGGCATAGGCTCGAAGAGTTCTTCAGGCAAGGCTTTGACTTCTTCCAGACTTTAGTCAGTAGAGCTTTAGGAAAAGTTAATCCTGCACTCAGTCCAGACCATAAAATGGTCTCTTCCTTTTCCTCTATAGACAGCTAAAGAAATGCCATGCCTCTAAAATACACTGCCACTGCTGTCAGAGGTGTGCCAACACCCATAGTAAATGAACAACAGGTACAGTCTGATCTAACCTGATGCTAATTCATATTCATTTTACGTGGGATCTGGGGGACTGAATAACATAACTCAATGAAACAGAATAGGCATTCCGTTTGACTGACATTACATTTCTAAATACTTGAAAGGGTCTTGTATTTCTCCCATGGAAGTAAGGTAAAAGTGTTTCATTGTTATTCAGGGCAGAAATGAATGCAAACTCAGCATCGTGAACCTTGACTATAGAGTTTAAAATGCTTACTTAGGGAATGTATAACTGATACATCATCTACATGAAACTCATATTGTGCAATGATTGTCATTTGAGGCACAGATGAACCTGTTAGACTTCTGTTCAAGTAAGCTGCGCAACCCCTCTTACACAGGGGGCTATTCTTTGCTGGTAGTGTTAGCACAGTAACAGGAGAAACTGAGAAAGGACCCATGAAGAATTGGGTTACTGGATATAGTCTGGTTTCTGTCAGCAGAACTAGAGAGTGAGGAGTGTAAACAGGTGCATTGTCAATAACACAAACACTCCAGGATCTTGCTAACAGATACAGTGATTAGCACAGATGCCACAGCTAAAAGCTCTTAAACGCTGTGAAAAATAAATCACAAGGCCTCCATGATGTTGTGCTTTCTAAGAGGTATATTTAGAAAAATGACAAATTAGATGAGAGGGCAAATCACTTCAGCCTGAGCACAGCTGAGGCCCTTCACCTCTGCTTCTTGTGAGCCAGCAATTTGTGCTGCTTTGTGAGACTGAAGTCTTGTGGCAGCCTTAGCCTAAGGCTGAGAATGTGGTTTACCTCTTCACTCCCCACATGAGATTTATGCTGTGGCTTAACTTAGCCTTTTTCCACTTTCCTCTTCCTCCACTGGGCTGTGACCACCCACACCTAAAACTCATTCTGAACTTTGGGTTTCAGTTCCTGAAGAGAAAAAAAGTTGAAGGAGAAGCAGGAGAAAAAGCTTTCAAAGTCCCTTATAAAGGTTAGAGTCAATGACTCAAAGAAGTCTGGGCTGCTAGTGATGTAACATCTTGTTGGAGGGACCAGTCATGCCTTTCAACTCACTAGGAGTAATTAAACATCTGCATATTATCAGTCAAAGTATTTACACTCAAGTGGGGTCAAAATATTTGGATCATCCCAGCTGATATGTGTTTGTAATTATTTATCTTCTCAGCTACTATTAGGGATAAAATGAGTAATTAACTCCAAAATTATTTCAGCAAATATTACATGAATAATTTGCATAGCTAGAGGTTTCTACAAAGATTGATTTATTGTAAAATGGTGTGTAAATTTATAAAATTTTGTTTGTTTTCACTTTTTTCTTTGCCTCCTTAATTATCTGTGTACCTGTTAGGTTAAGTCCAGAATTATTGGCTGACATAAAATTATTGTGTTCCAATTTGTGAAAGTTAAGAAAAATAAAAGCCTTTTAATTACACTGGTTTTCCTTTTTTGCTTCTAGCATTACACATATAGAATACAACCTTCTACATTCTCTATTCATAGGTTAATTAAAAAAAGAAATCTAGTCCAGTGAACCTTTGAACAACCTCTGTAAGAGAAATGCCACCCCAACAACTGTTTATTCTCGCAGTATGTCGATGCGTACTATGATGGAATTAAAATTATCATGAGCATCAAATTTAAAGTTAAAACAGGTTGGGAGGTAAGAAGAAAAGGAAGAATTTCAAAGACAACTGAAAATAGCTTTATATGGCATGTGGAAGTTTACTTTTTCTTGCAGATTTTTTTTTCCTTGATTCCTTCCTATATTTTCAGTTTTATTTTTAACAAATGTAGTGTTTTTATACCAGTAGAGGCAGCTATGTCTGTGAACTGATTTTGGAGAAGGCATTTGATTTTCCCCACACCAAGGAGGAAACATTCTTGTAAAACACAGCTGTATGTCTGGATAATTGAAAAAAAAAATAGAAAGAGAGAGTCTACGTACAATCTAAGGTAAAAGCAGTAGGCTAAAAGCTCTTTTCTCCCTCAGCTGCAAGGCATCTCAGGGTTGGAATCCAATGCCTTCTGTTGCCTTGGTGGCTGCAGCTAAGAACACGGGAACATCCACATTCCACTGGTGCAGTGGCAAATAAATCACTGTGGAAAAAAATCCAGTTTTATGAGGCTTGAGTGTGTAACATTCTCCTTCCTCCCAATGCCTTGCAAATTCCCGTTTCCATGGCAAGCAAACCTCCAGGGTAGAGAAGACCCTTAGTGCATCCCCCATATGGGCAATGAGTGACCAGGGCTTCAGGATACTAAGCTGACTGCAATATTACTGGCACATTGTCATGAAAAGCACAGCAGACACAGAACTACCATTTGAAATGTTCAAGTTTACTTCCCTTATTTTCCATATTTTTAATGAAACAATTTAAAATTTTTTGGAAGACTAAAAAATTTGATATTTGTTTATTCATCAGTATTAGAAAAAGTCACTTTATTTTGACAAAATATCGGTTAAAAAATTCAAAATAATCACTGAAAACTGGCTGTTTTTCTTATTGTAATTAAAATCTCTCATGCACTGGAGGGAATATTCGTAAGGAAAATACTTATAGAAAATATCCGTAAGAAATTATTGAAGAGAAATAGGATGGTTTATATGTTGGCAAATGGGAACTGGAGAGCGAGAGACAACAAAAGAAGGAAATCAAAACAAGCTGAAGAAAAACAATAGTGTGCCAGAAACTTTTGGAGTGAACTGCTCCGACCTGCAGTCTAAACAATGATCTGCTCCGCCAAGACGCCTGCAACTTTAGGCTTCTGAAATCCAAAGAAAATAATCATTCTGTCGGCTGCTAATGGAAGGCATCAACCACAGCTTAGACAGGTGAATCTGCCGGAGCCTTGGAATACAGTGTTATTTTGCTGGTACTGAAAATTCCTGTGTTTGCCAAATATCACCAATGCTGCTACAGCTCTCCAGCTAATTTCTCACTCTAAGCCAAGCTACTGAGACAGGAGTAACAGCAGCTCTATCTTCTGTAGAAACCCAACCTGAACTAAAAGAGACTGCCATGAATTTGAGTTTTGGTGTTGTAACCCCAAACAGATATGGAGTAATTTCTTTTAAGGACACATTGCTGACCTCAAGGCCATCAGAGGTTTAAGCTATTAGTGTCTTGAGCCAAACTGCACCACTGATTGCATACGAACACACAGTGCAGAAAGAAATACCTCTATCCCCTTGGCTTAAACATGGAAGAGAGATAAAGTAAAGCCTCTCATAAATAGATTCAGACCTGATAGAAGTTTCAGAATAAGAACTATAATTAAGTAAGTAGTATTTTTCAACCTATAAGAAACTTACTGCACACTTAGGCAAAAGTTTCCTGTTATAAACATGTCAAAAGGCAGAGATTGAAAACAGGAAAAAACAAAACCAAACAATAAAAATTCCCAGGCAAAACCCCAGCCAGTACAGATAGCAAATAAAGTTTTTGCTATAAAAAGACCTTTAACTGATTTAGATCACCACGGATCTAGAAATATTAAGTGCAGTTTTTCTGGTTTATATGAGGCAAAGATTAAGATTTTGAAAATGAAACCTAAGATATTTTTTGGTACAATATGATATTTTTTGGTATGAAAAAAGATCTCTGAGATAACCAGATGTACAGATACAAGAATATACCAGAAAGGCATTTAATCTTGGTCAGATTCCTCAGTTATATCACCAACCTGAAAAAGGCAAAATTAAAAGAAAGGCTCAAAATATACTTTACATCACTTTAAGATGTTTTCTTTTTGAAATAAATTTTTCTCTGTTTAATTTGTTTCTGTGAATGAGTAGACAATTGTACAGTTAGCTAAATGAAATAATTTATTTCTCAATTTTTGTGTGTTGTTTGCTCTTATTTTTATTTTTCCATGATTTGCCTGTTGCTTTCACTTCAGTATTTGATCTTACGGCATTAAAGCAGCACTAGCAGATTATATTATTAGCAGATTATATAGCAATATTCTGGCTCTCCCAGGCACTTTTTAGTCTCATTACAATATTCTCATGATGCAGCTTGATTAAACTACTGCTCCTCTTGGAGCCTTCGACTTCTTTTTTCTTTTTTGGGCTACCAGAGAGCAGTGTGCAGTTTCTGAAATGCCCTGTTCTCTCACAGACTCTCCTACTGTTGGCATTTTAACTATACTATTCATCTTCTGAGAGTTACATTTCCAAATGAGAAGGCAAAAAGGTGGTTATAACGTTTTTTTCTGCCAACTGAAATTCGTCAGAAAGAAAAAAGGAGCCGTGCAGCCTACACATTAAGTTGCACACAGCTTTATTTAACTGACTCCTCTTTAGCCAAAGCAAAGTCTTCTATAGGCAAGCGCGGGAGAGAGCAAGAGCCAATGTGAAGTCCACTAGGGAACTCTGCTTTCAATACCTTGAAAAGCTCCTAGGTACCATGGTAATGAGAGCCTAAAATAGCTCTAAGCTAGAAATATACATTCTAATGACTACCTATTATGTTACTAGTTTTCTAGAGATCTGTGGGAGACTGTCTTAAATGATAAATTATAGTGTATAGATAGAAGAAGGACTTAATTATCATGTTCTATTTTTATTGTTGTATGAATGTAAATAAAGGGTAACCCAATTTATGTACTGGATACAATTCCTGCAAATCACATGTTCAGAAGAAGATGTTTTTTATCTTTTGCTCCTATGGCTAATCCAAGCTCTTTTCAGCATTGCAACTGATGCTTTGTGGCTATTTTTCAGTACCTCACAGGGTTATTGTTCATAGGAACATGACAGTACATTATTTCCTTTAATGACTTTTTCATTTGAACTTACAAGGTGTATTTTTGCCTTGTCACTCTTTGGGTAGAAATGACAGAGGGACTTGTGTCTTTGAGCTCTCTTTTCCTTGGCTGTTCTGCAAAAATAGTTTCTTCTAGCACCAGTAACAGCTACATAAGAGCATCTCATTCCACTAAAATCTGAAGAGAGTTCACATGTGTGCTTAGTAGTGAGATGCTGATGGAGTATCATTCTGTAGTAAATCTTCCATGAAGGACAATGGTATCCCTCTAGGTCTTCTCCTTACTTTAACAGACACAGTGATCACAGTTTAACAAAGGAAAATGCTTATTGATATCTCACACTGGTCTTCATCCTTTTAATTTTCCCTCCTGAAAATTTTTTGTGCTTTTTTTTTCCCTCAGCAAGAACTAGCACAGGGGATACAGACGCAAGGTCATTCTATAGGGAATATCTACAGAGAATATCTAATGAGAACTCATGTGAAAATTAGTTAATCTTCTCCCCTACAAAACAAACAGATAAACAAAAAAAAAAAAAAAAAAGGAAACTGCTATGAAATGCCTTTAATGTGAGCCTTCTCTGTCTATACTGCATAATTACTAACATTTCATTCAGGAGGTCACATTCATCAGTCTGTTCAAATCAACAGTGCCAACTGTGTCATGTAAAGCTGTGGGCAGCTGGCACTGATACCTGTGCTTCAGCCAGCAGCCCAGGCGGTTCCTACCAGCCCCCAGTGTAAAAAAACCTGCTCTGGAGTCAACCTTGTCCTACATCCCTTTCTTCCTCCCAGCATCAATCCCTTCTACCAATTAAACTTGGAGTTATGGATCCCATTTCATTTTCTGTTACACAGGGATGAGAGTTTGAAGGTAATTTGGGGAGTGCTCCTTGGTGGTCTAAAAGTGGATTCCTGAATAGACAAAAATTTTATTTGGAAACAGTCAAATATTATCTAAACAGAAATTATGCACTGAGTGAATGAGGTAAATGTGGACCTGCAAGGCTCTCTGTTCATTAAATGGGTATGAATCTGTTATGCAGCTAAACTGGGATGTTAACGGAGTTGATTTTGGTCATACTACACAAATAAGACAGGTGAAAATAGTTATGTTTAAGGAGATACTGTCAAGGAACCTTGATTAGAGGTTGATTGTTCAGCCAAGGGAATGATTTCACTAGAAAATGTTGGTTGAAAAGTTTAAAAGAAGTAATAAGAACATCAGAACAAATGTGGGTAATAAGTATCTACAAATTTTATATCTTTTTACCCAGGATGTAGAGATGCACCCCCAGCATTTACATTTTTACATTTTTACATTTTTATATTTTCACATTTTTACATTTTTACATTTGTTTTCATACATAGATTGATTTGTCTCTACAGAAATGAATAAATCTGGAACAGTAATAACAATTTTACTAAGACAGGCTTTGAATCGTTCATTCATCATTCAAACAACCGTCTTTATTCTCCTAATGTTTCCTTTGATTTCAGAAGTTAGTGACTTCACCTCTTCATTGAGTTAAACAGATGAATGGAGACACTTAGAAGAGGACCTAACTCCTCACATACAGATGACTTTCAGTGATGTTGAAAATGGCTTTCCCTCAGTAATGCTCAGGAAAGTTTTCATTCTTTGCCTCAATATTTTTGCTTTCCAGTTTGTTTCAAAAGAGATTTTTTTTCCTTTAGCTCTGGTTCTCAGTGAGGGGGAGACTGGAGTGAAAAGCTGTTTTCTGCAATAGGGCCAAAGAAGACAAGAAACTTTTCTTGAAATTCAGCAGATTTGGTTCCCCTACTGAGTAATCACAACAAAGACTCACAATTGACTGTAACATCATGATGGGATTTTCTGTGATGTTTCCCATACTGAGTCCATGTTGTAGTCTGAATTATCAAATCTTACTCACGGTTTACCATTAAACACTTTACATGATTGTTGTTTTGTACTACAGAAGAATGTGACCCCCTGACATTTGAAAATGCTAAAGTAACAGTGGCTCTTTTCTGAAATTCCCTTAAGATAAACATTGCTTTTGCATTAATTGGATGGTTTTACTGGTCATTGAGATTATCTTCAGATATTCTTCCTTACTGAAAACATATGTGCTTATCTTCCCCTGCAGAAGAATTGCAAATCCAATTGCAAGAAGAAGAGTTGCATGCAGATAAATTATGCTCTACATCACTAGAGCTCTGAGAGGATGAGAGTATGGGGTCGCAGGGTACTCCTCTCATTGTAACAGAGCACATTTGAAAGGGGAGAAATGCTTTCAAACAGTACCTTGTATGTCACAGTATTCTCAAATGTGATATTTAGGTCAGAATTTTGATTAAATAATTGATTCAATTTGATTTAAATACCAGGAAAAATGAATACATATTCTACATGTTATAGGTATGTTAAATCTGTATACTTATACATGTAGATTACATATACACGTATGTATATTGTATGCATGTTATTCTCTCTGTATTGCTCTATAAAATGAATACTTAATAGACAAGATACTTTTAATAAATATACATATATATTCATATTTTAAAATCCTTATAGTTGGCTCATGCTTAACAAGACAAGCTGCTAAACTATCACTGTTCCAAACAGCCTCCTCATGACACCTCTGTCTCCTGACAGCCTCCCAGCTGCTGCCAATTTTCCTTTTCTAACTGGATCCAGCCATTTTGTTTACAAATCAGCTTTGTTTTTTAGTTAATTTAACATGCTTCAAAAGTCCTGTAGCATAATTGGCTAATTGCTTACCAGTTAGGAAATAGTGATTATGATTTTTTCCTTCCACAAATCCCTGTAGTCACAGTCAGGTTTATTTTATATTCAGGGGCATTGATAGATCTCTTTAAAATACAATTTGAATATTTAGAGGGGGAATCTGTTTTTGTAACCTTCAGTGTCAGTCTGCTCAAGAGGACTTCTTTACCAGGAGCATGTCTTTGTAATGTAAAGCGCAGTGCAGCTTCAACGTCAGTGACACAAATGTGCAGCAATAATACAAACTATGAACATCGCGACTTCCCAGCTCCTGACAGGTACTGATGCCTGTTTCCATGACACTGGCTCAGATTCCTGCCAGTCCTGAGCTGCAGATTGTAGCTCTTCCCGTATCCAGCTGTCACTGTGTTGCAGAACATTCTCCTCTGACATCAGAGTGCTCAGCGCTCTAACTAACGCTCTCCATGTTTGGAAAAGCAGGTGTATTTACCCAAAATAATTTTGCATCTGATCTTTAGTTTTAGTCTGCATGCAAGTATGGAGAGAGAGAGAGAGAAAGATAGAGAGATCTCAAGATCCACTGCTATAGAAATTATTTATGTGAGTAAAGCTGATGACATTTAATACTGAAAAGCCAGGAAATCCTCACTGCTTCTTGTCCCACTCAATGTGTAGGGGGTGTGAGGTCAGCAAAACAGAGTAGAATACATCATCATTCATTATGTGCAGAGTCAGAGCTCAGGAACCAGACATTACACATTAAGCAGAAGACACTATTTGGAATTCAATGCCTGTTATCTATGAATTTCAGGATGTTGCTTGGGTATGAACTTCTTGAGATAATATAAATCACAGAATAAACTCACATGCTTATTTTTCAGTGCTGGGGATTTCCTTGAGCCCAAAGAAGGAAGATATATACTTCTTGGCAAGCCTTTGTCTGTGCTCATGAGAAAAGAACAGAACCCTTGAAAGGTCTCAGAGGCATCTAGAGAAGAGGCAGAGGACAGCAGTTCTTGGAAACTTGATATAGTAGTCTTTGAAAGAGTACAGGGGGTTTTGACTAAATCTGAACAGTCATGCAGTTCCACATGTCCATCACCTAGGAACTGAGCCAACCACAATTGGAGCATGGAAAGGTGAGAATTTAGCAAGATTATACCTGATTAATCCATCATGAAAGTGTGCCTGAAATAAAAGGTGTTTCTTGTAGCAACTGCAATCAGGTAAAATGCTGTTTGCTCTACCACTTTTTCAAATGCATGCTGTGTTTTACCTGAGTTAAAATGAAGAGACATAAACTGTATTGTGATTTCATGGTATCTGCATCAATAAACCATGAACAAACTCGACCCTGCTTCTTTTCCTCTAAGAGTGGCTGGAATGATGTTCCTTTTTTAGACTTAATGCTCCAGTATCAGGGACAGAAGGTGCTAGAAGAGAGGCTCCCTTCTCTTCTTCCCCTTGCTCTGTTCCCATCTGTGGGCTTCCTCTGAGCACTGGTGTCGTGCTACAATAGGAAGCCTTTCAATGAAAGGATAGAGGTGGAGAAAAAGATCCTCACTTTGTGCTAAAGCTTGAAGTCCCAGAGGAGCAAACCTCAGCTGCTCACTCAAGGTCACACTGGCTCAGGAGAAGGGCCTAATGAGAGTAAAAAGAATTCATCTCCTGCTACCCACAGAATATTCATACATATATATGCATACATTTAAATACATATCTTCTGAGGAAGTCATGTGTCTTTGTCTTTTGGGAATTAAACTCTGAGTTACAGTCTGGGGGCTATGGGGGAGACCAAAGGAGATGAGTATCGTGTTCATGTTTTGGAAAGTCTGAGCTCTGACCAGTGACAGAAATAAGAAGAATGGCTTTTATAATATCTCTCAATGCCCTTCATAAACATTCATCTTCCTTACAGAGCTTTGCTTTCCCATTGTGTTTGAGTATACTTCCCTTTGTTTTCCCAGTTGTTCAGTACATTGTAGTTCACTTCTTTTCCTGCCTATATGCTACTGCAACAAATTCCCTAACGTTTTTTTAGGTTCCCAAAGAATACCAGAAGAACCAGCAGTACATGGGGTGAGATAAATTATATTATACTTTACAAAGTGTAAACTGAGGCATAGAAACTTTCAGACAGGGCATTTTTTGGGAGAGAAGCCTGGCCTCTAGAATGCCACTTTCGTGTTTTAACCCCTAAACTACAACCAGAACAATATTGTAATCTGGAACTGAACAATGAATTTTTCTGGTAAATTCTGTAAATCCCTTTCTTTTTGTAAATCTCATGTTCTCTGTGTTCACTAAAGCCTAAGCTAATGGCTTCCTTGAGCTTTGTGAGCACACTCCTCAGGGGTGTGCACAAGCCAAAAAGAAGGGAAAGGAGATGGCTGTAAATACTTGGCTCCAATATGTGCATTACATCTGTCACAAGGGAATCAGTAAGAAATGTCTGAAAAATGCAAGCCAGTGCAATTTGTGCTGGCCAGAGGTAAAGCAACATTTTCAAAATCTCCTTCAAGCAGTGCTTCTGTGATAGATCTCTATGTACATGCAAAATATAGACATATAGTTAGTAGCAGGGCAAAAAAAAAATACTAGTAAGGGAACTGTTAGCCAAATATGCCAAGTCAGCCCCTATATAGCTCAGCTGGAGTTGACCTAGATGTGACTATGACTCCAGAAACCAGCAGTGGTCTCATGGAAAAAAATGTACAAATTTATATTTTCAAAAGTAATTTTCATAATGACAGTTTAATTTTGAAAATCCAAAACAGAATGACCACATGCTGCAAAATAAAAGCTCAAATGGAAGTGAGGGTCCAAGCTATACATCTAAAGAGAAAGTAAAAAAACTAAGGCCAGAAGGATACACCATTAAAAATATGCTTATTTCACTTAATTCAGACTTGCTAACCTTCAGAAAAACTACTTGATGAAGATTCAGAGGCGAAGTTTAAGGCAACTTTGCATTGGCTGAATCAAATTCCTTAGCTGCTGTAAAAGAACAGCTAAAGCAGACAGTGTAGTTCTTAAAAGAATTCACGCTGCAGATTTTAGGACTTATCCCTTACTTATTCATTTTCTCATTTGGGAATCAACCACCTAATTTGAGATTCATGGAGATTAAAAACCTAATAATCACCTGGCATATTTTGGACAGCTGTGTTTGGACAACCTGTGGTCCAGGCCCTTTTGTGCTGGGTATATTATAATTGATCTCAGGTAAGAATGTGGAAGAAAATTTTACTGTCTCCAAAACTGTGCTTCATTTTTAGGAGCAGCAGCTGGATGTAGCTACATTCCTTTATGTGAATTTAGCTGCTGATCTGCATGGGCAACTCATTACTGGAGCCTAAATAATGTGCTTTCCCCTCCCAGCAAAAACCCATCTCCAACGTATTTGATTGACTGGAGCCATGGGAGCACAATAACCCGAAAGCATGAGATTTTCAGGCTAGAAAATCCCATATGGTTGGGCTTTTCACAGTAGCAAAGACTTTTCTGAAACCTTTAAGGAAGTGGGGACAACTTCATGAGGTGTCAGAACAAGACTTGGCTCTCATTTGCAGGAGATGTAAATGCTAGGTAAATAAAAAGAGGGTTATGCTGAAGCATAACTAGGGCACTTAAGCAGTATTAGCCCATCTGTAAAGAACTGAGACTGTGAACAGTCTCACTTGCAGGACACTGAAAGCATTGCCACACACACAAACTGTCACTGTGCTTTCAAACCTGTTGCAGAAGAAGTTGCTCCCACACCTTCATCATTCTCTGATTAGAAATAATCAGAGGAGCCAAATAGGCAGGTGAAGAAGATGGCTGAAATATAATTGCAGAGAAGTAGTAGAAAAATATTGAGAGAACGCTGTGCTCAGAAAAATTAAGTAGAATGCATTCTCTCTCTTCCTTTCACAAGAAGGAATGTCAGATCTTTGATACTCCCATTTCCTGCCTATTTAGCTTGGGCAAGGAGCCAAAAACCTAGAGTCTTATGAAAACAAGAAGCAAAAAATACAGTGAGTTTGAGGTCATATCAACAGTATTTCATATGAAAGTATGTCTTGCATCTGCTTGCCATTCAAGCTTCAGCCAAAACTCTCAGTTGAAAACGTATGAGTAGAAGAATGGTTTAGGGAAATAAATTACTCCCCAAAACATGCATGCTTTCACCTCTTTCTTTGAAGAGACATGACATATACATTTACTGTAAGCGTACTGATTGAGAGGGGACCTCATTTATTAATCTAAAGGGAGGGTTTCAAGGGAATGGAGCCAGGCTTTTCTCAGTGGTGACAGGCAGTAGGACAAGAGGCAATTGGTAGAAACCAATGCACAGCAAATCCCACCTGGACATGAAGAAGAACTTTTTACTGTGCAAGTGACCACACACTGGAACAGGTTGTTCAGAGAGACTGTGGAGTCTCCTTCAGTGGAGATATTCAAGAATCATCTGGACACAATCCTGTGTAGTGTGCTCTGGGATGATCTGGCTTGAGTAGGGAGTTGGGAACAGATGACCCACTGTGGTCCTTTCCAGCCTGACCCATCCTGTGATGCTGTAAGTCAGAACACGTACCTAAATGGAGCATATCTGAAAGTTGTCCATAAAGAAATGATTCAGGAGCTGAAGTCACTCAACACTCAGTATTTAAAATGCAAAAAAACCCATGCCATACCTGGAATATTTTTTGGTTTTTATTTCCTGATAGGATTAAAAGTATTATTATTTGTTCAGATACTACATGAGGCTTGTTAGCAACAATTCTAAGTATTTGTCAGTATTTGTGAACACTGTGGCACTCTGGGATTATCCACAAAGAATTATTTCTTATTACAGAATACTGCTATTGTTTTTTATTGGTCATACTTAATTTTCTTTAGCTCAAATTGGAGAAATGAAGGGGGAAAGTGGATTAAAATTTTAATTTAAGATAAAATTGGTTTCAACAAAAATCATGGATGGGAGAAGAAGCCTGTAGAAGTCTGTAAAGAACTGCTGAAGTTTGTGGTCCCCACTGACTTCCTTTGAGCAGTACTATCATAATACAGTATTGCTTTCACACTCTAAAAGAAAAGATAGGGGGTTTAATTCCTTTTTTTTGTTGATGATAAAATTATAGGTTAAAAATTGTTGAGTAGTTTTAATAGTGCTGACATCCAGAGAACTGTATACAGAGGTGGGTGTATTAGAATGGGTGATCTTTGAAAAGACAGCTTCTTTTGGATGTGTTTCTTTTCAGTACTTTATAGTTTTTCTTTTACATCTCATTCACTTGCATTTAGGAAGTGCAGTGGAAAAGAGGAAAGTCACCTATATTTACAGCAAGACACTGGAAAATATAGTGACACCGATGGTAGATGCGGCTTTTGGGACAAACTATAATTAAGCAGTTTAGAAATATTCTTTTTATTTAGTTCCTCTGGAGAAAGTTATTTTCAAAGCTTCTCTGAAGGTAAAAGACTAATGGTGTCAACATCTCCATCTCTCTTGAGGAAATTATTCTTCACCCTCTAATGCCACCACTGACTTTTGCTTCCAAAGGCTGGTCCCTTAAAAATTATCATATTTCTCAAAAGTTCAACCTTCCCCTTGTTTCCTCTCTTTGTGCTTATGCATAGGAGAGGCCTCTGAGTGCTTGCAAAGAAGGATGACGCCAATCCTTTTCAATACAGAAATGTTCCCAAGGAAATGGACGGCTCCTGAACTCCAGGGGGACAAGGAGCAGAGCAGGATGTGCTGCAATACACAAAGCAAAGACTCTCTAGTAAAGGTTATGCCACCTGCAAGGGAGAGATGGACAGGATGTGACTGATGCACAGGAAGTGATGCAGGCAGGAAACATGAAAGCCAAGTAAAGAGATTTCCAAAGTAAAACAGGAAAATGGTTGAAAGGAATGAAAACTAAATGACGTGGAGAAAGATGTTGGGGTTTTGTTGTGTTTTGTTTTCATTCAGACTAATAGTAAAGCTTTGGCAAAACAACTGAGGTGTGCTTCCTAATCTGTTGTAGCATGGAGAACTTTGTAGCTTAGTTGTGAGGTCTTGAAGTGGCCCTCAGAAAGCCTTGTATGTTGTAAATATCTTGTGTGTGTTTGTATGCAGTGTGCATGACAGCTCTATGTGTACAAAGTATAATAAAATCTATGCACTCCTGTTACTAATAGATAGTAATCTCAAATTTCCTTTTCTTATGATAAAATCCCTTCTGTGACAAACACTGATCATAGAAGAAAGATTCTGTCTCAGCAAATTTGGCAAATTCTGCCTCAAAATTGTACCAGCATCTCTGAGACTGAAATCAGGTTTACTCTGTTTTTCTGGGACATACTTTAGCTTTGACAGGATGTAGACTGAATCTTGACATATATTATGCTGTATTTCTGGAGTTTAAAGCAGCTCAGGAGTCTATTTATTCCTTTCAGTTTATTTCCGGTGTCACTAATATATAACATTAATTATGCAGTAATTCTATCTCCATAGGGGAGACAAACAAAACCAGAACAGTTTTAGAATTCTATGACACTGTAGTTTTCAGGACCTTTATTACTGCAGAAATATGACTTCATTTTTTGCCTCAGTTCCTTCACACACAGTTTGCAAAAACATGTTGTATCAAAAATATGACATTATTGTATCAAAAGTACTATTTACACAATTTTAATCAGTCGTATTAAGCTGTTCTAAAGCTTCACATAAGAACACTGTAAAGAACTGACATTTTTATTGTCATTGTAATTATCATTAAAAATACCCTCTGTTATTAAAAATTGTATTAGTAGTGTTCATAAAGGTCCAGGTTCATTTTTTAGGATGAAATAAATCCAAGAGGACTACACTGCTTGACCTTTCTCTGTTCCAACCCTTTTTCATGACTCTGTGCTGCTTCAAATGGAACTTTTGATTATTAAAAAAACAGTAACAGTGCTGAGACAGCAAAAAGGAGATGGCAATTACAATGTATAGACTCTAATACGAGCGTATCACAAGATGGAGCCAAAGAGACTCAATAGAAGAACTGGAATGAAAAGTGTAAGTCTCCAAAGAGCTATTTTCCAGGAGTGCAATAATTCATATGTCCCTTTGACAAAACTATTACTTTCAAGTAAACAAAATAGTGCTGAAAAACAGTGTGGTTTTTAGCATTTGCAAGAGAGAGCATTACATTTTGGACTCCATCTTGAAAATAAAACAAAACACAATCGAGTCCCATTAAATAAACTGCTGAGAAAAAGGGTTTACTCAGAAGACAACAGGTTAGAACACAGCAAAATGAGGGAAAGAGCTTTTAACCTAAAATACCTTGGGGCCTCTTCATGTACTTATTGAGTTCATTTGTGACTCCAGCAAGGTATGGGGTAGTATAAACTGCCATTCTCCAGTTGTGATTAATTGACGGTGCGGCTCTGTGAGCTCAACCCCTAGTGCACTTCCACAATGAACATGAAGTTTCCTCCAGTGTTTACATAGCCTATTTCTGAAGTCACTCTCTTTCACTAACATAACAATTGCATTTGACCTCATTTCTGGACTGGACCCCATTCCAACTTGAAACAAATCTTCCTGGAGTTCATGTGACATGCATCTTTTGAAAGGGACAAGTAGATTTCCAGAAGAAGGGAAATGAGAAGTAGGCATGGCATTTCCAGTGGATTATGTCCTTTTTGCAAAGAACACATTTTAGGTGTTTGTTTGCTTTGGTTTTGTTATTTATATGATAAGCTTAAGGTGAAGACAGACTTTACATATTACTATCTGATAACACTACTAGGTATAAAGAAAAAACCAGTGTGTGTTCCTGAGAAAAGGGATATTTTTACAATTCATGAATGATGCCTCTCAGCTCCAGCCCTGGCAGAGGGCACCAGTCTTGGAGATTGTGATGGTAATCCAAGCCTTTATGGTGAACTTTTAAATTTACTGAAAATTTGGTATCTGGTTTCATGCTTTCATATTTGTAAAGATGAAAAGGTTCCACAAAATGGATTTGGTTGATTAAGATCCACAAAATGGATTGATTGGGTTCCACAAAATGGATTTGATAGATTTAGTTTAATTTACAGGAGAGATAAAAAAGAAATATCACTGACATGGTTCTTGCCTTGGAAAGTTTTAGTGTTGGGGCTGCTTTTTCAAGCACTGTGTAGACGATGCCCCTAGTCTGGGAGGGAACCCTGGCTGCTCAGACCACAACCTCTGAATAAATATGAGCTCTTTTTACCAGAACTGTAGATTCAGATTCTGGAGCAATTCTTAATTCTTCCTCTTGTTTGTCACCCTCATTCCCTGCAGTGATGGATACCTGCATGTTCCAGAGCTGTTGTACAAGAGCCAAATATAAAGCAAGACTTGGCTCATTTAAGGGAAAGGTTATTAAAACCAGAGCAGTAGGCTGCAATCTGGTGCTCATGGACTCAGGTTCTTATTTTCTCTGACACTAACTGGTATCCAGTTCATTCAGTGATGGCTCATACTGGGCTGAGGACAGATTTTCTTTTCTGAAGGAAAAACAACCGGTGAATCTATATTCAACTACTGATCCATGGAGCAGTAATGAAGGGGCTTGAGGGTGGCTACTTTGGCCTAATGCATCCTTGGCTCTGTTTTCACCTCTGTCACGGTTCCCTCATGATTCTTGCTTACAGAAAGCCAATCTGTGGCTCTATCCTATGCCATGAAGCAGGTGCTCTAACCGTAAAATTGTGTCAAAGCTGAAAACCAGTCCCTTTCCTGGCACAAGAGACTCACAGTTCATCTTCTGTGGAGATCAGGGTTAGATTTACTTCTCAGAGATGCTAGGGAACATTTGCTTCCTAGGTTTAATTATTACACAATTTCTGGTGAACCCATTCTAAACTCTGTTTAGATTCATGGAGAAAATGCTACCTCTATCTTGGTCTCATAACAAAATGACTCCTGATAGGGTTACATAACTCACACTATTTCAAGGGTGTCCCATGTGGGCTATAGATTGGATGCAAAGTTATTTTTATTTTCACATATCCATCTGCCACGATTCATGTTTTATCAAAGCAGTTTACATGATTTCAGGCAAGGCTGTTAAAGAGCATTGGTTTCTGCAGTTGCCATGGATACCAAGCAACACATTTTTGTTTTATGATGTGATAACTTTTTACAATTCTGTGTTAATTTATTTATTTAATGACAGGTAGCATCTTCCTCCAGTTCTCAACCACAACTTGTGACAGAACCTTGACAGAAACCACTTAGTGGCCTAAATGAGAGGATAGCACTGCTTGTAAGCACAATAAGGAGCCAGGCAAAACCAGACCATCGGCATATCCTTTAAGCAAGCTGAAATCGGGGAACACTAGGAGATAATGTTTCCATGAGCCATTCAAGAAGAAGCTATCTTCTATCTTGAATGATTTTTTTCTTTAGATTCAGCTCAGGAAATCTCTCTTCCTTTCAAGTTCAGTGTCATGCAGGACAACTGTTTGTCAAGATACCTCTTTCCTTTACAAACCCAAGTAAAATCTTTGTTGTTGTCAATTAGTATCTCACTTTATAAGAACTAAACTTTCATTCATGTCCAGTTCTGTGATACTTTTGTATCCAGAATACCAGCTGCCCTTTTTCCTCAGAGGATAGCTTAGTGCATTTCAGCAAGGTTGTGCATATAGTATTGGACACTCTAAAACATATTAGGGTCTATCCCGACAAACACTGATCTGTAAGTCAGGGCTCTTATTAACTGTTAGAAGAACTATGGTCCTTCAAAAATTCTGTATTCTTCTCCTGTAGCCAGCAGTAAAAGTTTTCAGAGACCTTTTTCCTTCCTCTTTTTCCTGTCTTTTCAGACCAGATATGTGATTTATCAGCTCTGAGATTTAGTTGCTGTATAGCAATATGTCTTAAAATATGTTCTTCCAAAATGTGCTGCAAGTAGAGTTGTGACAAATTCAATGAAAGCTGAAGGCAAACAGGTTCCTCCTGCAGAACCTGACTTTAGTATTTGACTAAACCCTTCTGTTTCAGGAAATGAATTCTGGACAGAAGAATTGAAGGCAATTATCTGCTTATGTAATAAAACTCAACCCCTTCACTAGTCCATATAATTTAGTATGCAGTTTTAATGAAAGTCAAGTGAAGAATAGTCACTGAGTCTTTACTGCTGTCATAAGAAGATGTGGCCATGAACATGAGATTAAAGCTATGGAATTCAGCAATCCAAAACTACAGCTACATGTTCAGAAATAATTACTTATAAGCAGAAATAAATTTGTATATACTTGCTGGGACTGTAACAAAACAAGGGCAAGGATATAGCAAACAGCCAGGTTCCTCTTGTTGGTGGCAAGCAATAGGACAAGAGGCAATGGGCAGAAACCAATGCACAGGAAGTTCCACCTGAACATGCGGAAGAACTTCTTCACTATGCAGGTGATTGTGCACTGGGACAGATTGCCTAGAGAAAATGTGGGGTCTCCTTTAGTGGAGATATTCAGGAACCATCTGGATGCAATTCTGAGCAATGTGCTCTGGGGTGACCCTGCTTGAGTGAGGAGGTTGGACCAGATGACTCTCAGTGGTCCCTTCCAACCTGACCCATCCTGTGAACAGCAATGCAAGGAAACATTTGATTTTCAATTCACATGTGGCTCATATCCATCTACACTCCCCAGCTCTGTATCTAAATATATCACAAGTGATATATTAGTTGTGATAACACTGGGCCTGGGATCACTAATTAACTCATAAAAGTTGTGGCAGGTAGCATACATCAAGGAATTTCTTCATCAGCATTACCCCAGCTATCTACACTCATGGAAGTCCAAATCAGTACGTCCAAAATAATCTGTATGTTATGCTCCCAAACCCTGAAATGTCTTAGACTGTCATTCCCAAAGATGAAGAAAAAAATCCCTTTTTGTTTCCAAGGTGGTGGCAGCATTCTATGATTACTTGCTGTTACTAGCTTTAAGTATAAATAGCTGAAGGGATGGTTGGAGTCCATGTTTCTTGTGACCCACTTGGCCTGACTCACCTGACTTACTCTGCCTTCTGTTTTTTGTGGTTCACCTATTCAGGTTTGCCTGCTACCTGCCTCTGGGATGGATATTCTCCACAGTCATGCATGAGATACTGTAGCTCTCTTTTAAATAGAAGAGGGCAGCTGGGATTCACAGCGTCTGCATCACTGGATAAAAAGAACACTTGTGTTGGGCATGGCCGGGCTTTGGAGGCCTTGGGGAGGACAGACTGGAGGAAGAATTAGAAATGGCATAGAAAATAGAAATAATGGAATAATGGCACCCACTTTCTAAAGAAAGAGAGTGAGAGTAGGCAAGAGGAAACTGGGGGAATTACGAGGGGAAAAGTGTTTAAAAATTCTCCATAATTGGAAGCATATGGGGTTCAGTTCTTGGCTGAAAAAAGTGTGATAGAAGAATGAGTGAGGGGACACTGACAGGGATGCAAGACTAGAGCTGAACTATTTCCCTTGTGCAGCATTTTTCTTTTACACTCAATTTGTTAAATTGATTAGAAAACAATTACCAGTCCACTAGATAGCAGGATGTTTCTTATACTAGTCTCTCTCTGCTAGCTCCCAAATGAAGCATGGGCTGGCTGTTTGACAACATAAAATTAACAATAATTTTCTGCCTTTTAAAATAAATATTTGAAGCTGTTAACTGAGGCAGAATATGTTAAAAGCAGCTCAAAACAAGCTCAATCCAACATGAAAGCCTGTCTAAATGAGAGAAACAATTCATCCATGCAGCTCCTCCTCTATGTGACTGCATTCTTATTTTGTTTTAAGAAAACATAGTGTAAATCAGTGAAAAATTGCTTTTTAAAGACCTTTAGTTCAGCTGAAAACATTTTTCTCCTTAGAGAAAGCTTGCGTTTCAACGAAGCTATTTATGTGGTTCAGTGGGAGGTACTTTCATACCCTGTCTCTATTTACAATCTTGACTAGTACAACACAGTTGTTTAGAACATGCCTTTGCCTTACCTCTTCTGCTCTGAGACAAACAAACCAGTGCAGTGAATGACAGGCAACAGTGACAAGACAGTCTTGTATTTGCTGCAGGCTGCTGCTGAAAAGGCAAAAGAAAAACCGTCTGGAACGATAAATTACCAGTATTTTTACAGTCCCTTTAAACCACAAGTTGATTCTTTCTACTCAGTAAAATTAGCTCCAGAGGAACTACCAGGAACCAGTAAATAATTGGCTGTAGACATAACTGTCAATTACTGATTCAGAGAGGTGCTGGTGCCCTTAATACCTCCTTGTGACAATGACTGTTTGGGGCATTTTCCAAACTGCCTTTCTAGAGTGATTAATTCCACTGATTTTTCAGTGCAACTGAAGCTCTTTTGTTCTATCTTTCCTTTTACAACCTGTCTTTTTCTTTGACTGAAATTTTAGCTGCAGTCTATAACCTTAATTTGATATTCATCAGCTAGTCCAGTAGTCCAGGAAAGGCAGATGTACAGTAATCTATGTATTAAATATCAGAATAAATAATTTTCTTGCAATTGTCTTGAGAAGTTTTAATTAATCTCTTTATTTTTAAAAATGTCTGCTCTGGAAGCTAAAAGCCACTGATCACTGACACTGTGCCAGCATTTTCACACTTTGCTGCAAGTGCACCTCAAGCCTGACCTGCATAGATAATGTTTTATGAGCTCCCAGAGGCCCTGAGGCACTAAAGCATTTTGTTTTATTAGGGCCTGAATTTCTAGGAATCTCTGTGGATGACAAATATATTTATACATTTATACATAATTAGATATTATACATATATTTTTTAAGTCACTGATGATGATAAAAAACATGTTTGCCCCAGATTATTGGCTGAATAAGGGTTGTGCCAAACATGAGGATTTCATAATATGTGACTGAGAACGTCTTCCTTATTTCTTTTTCACCCAATTAGCACTATTTTGAAACATCAGCTGTGTTCCTGATTATCATACAGCTTTTGCATTTTATTTGGGAAAAACTATTACCTGCTCTAGTTGAGGGTGCTGCTATTAGCATATAGCATTCCACTATTGTGGAATTGATATGACAGCGATCAGCCTCATGAAGATGATAGCAAACTCATGTGTGCCTTCCAGTACCAGAAGTACTCCTTCCAGATTAATTGTGTATCTCCTGCAAATGGCTACACAACAGCAGAAAACAGATCATTCCTCAGACCTGAAAATATTTTTCTTGCCTTCCTGTTATGTTGCTGGTATAAAGTGATATTTGTAACACTGTGTTATAGAGTCATAGAATCATAGAATATCCTGAGTTGGAAGGGACCCACAAAGAACATCCAAGTCCAACTTCTGGCCCTGCACAGGACACCCTAGAGTCACACCATGTGCCTGAGACCATTGTTCAGACACTTGAACTCTGGCAAGTTTGGAAATGTGACCACTTCCCTGGGGAACCTGTGACAAACTTTTATGCTGCAGCTGCCTGTTTCTGAATAAAACCTTTCCCTGGTTTACTCAGAGTTCATTTCCACTCTGCCGTTCTATTTATACAACCATCTTCTGCTGATGTGTAAACTGGTTCTCATTGACTTTCTTATCATAGGCCTACCTGCTCAGCATGCCTAAAAGGATGGCTCAGATTTGCTGGCCATGCTGATATTTATTCTAAACCAAGTTAGAAAGTTCTGTCTGCATTTCAGAGTGTTTTCCTTTTTTTTTTTTTAATATAAACTAGCAGTTGGAAAACTATTATAGCAAAACACCAGCAACTGCAATTAGCCATTACTAACAAAGAAAATTATTCTGGTCAGTCCACCTGAATATGTATCTCTATGTGTTTATAATCCAATAAGGAATTCTTCTTACTTTTTTTTTGAGTGTGGTTTTTCATATTCTAGGTCTGTGTTGCTTTGTATGATGATGTGCTATGGACTTGGTTTAGAAGAACTAAGTTTTATGCTGGCTTTATATTTCCAAACTCCTCACGAATTCAGTGCCTTAAAAGGATAGATTTGAAATTACATATCAGTAAATCACTTCATGGTTTTAGAAAACTGTATTCATTGTGTTCCAGATGCCATATGGATTTAGTATAGATTGAAGGTTATTTTTTTGTTCTAACTAAAAATGAAAAATAGTAAATCTCTATGGTTGATAACATTGGGAATACTGACTGTTGCAACAATAGCTTAACAGCCTTATTCAGAGGAATGTCAACTTTGTAACAGATTCTTCTGGTTCTCCTTTTACAAGAATCACACCCACATTGCTCATGAATGCATTATTTATGATCTCATGCTGTCTAATACATTTCCCCTAATAATTATGCAACCTGCAAACACTCATACTTTGAACAAATCTTCACCAACATTGTTAAGTATCCAAGTATCTTCCTCATTGCAAGACAAATTATTTATGTCACCAGGAGCTGTTCAGAATTTTATCAAGGCACATGACATGCAGGTTTCAGTCATCTCATGGACTCAGTGTTTTACATCATGTTCCACTGTATCTTTGGCATCTGGTTAATATATCTTTTTTATCTGCTATTACAAGATCAGCCTTTATGTAAATATGTTCCAAAGCATGAGAATTCAAAAAGATTTTTATATATTATACATCTATATAGTTGACAATACCATTTTAATAGTCTTGTTCCTTCCTCCTATTTCATATCTCATGGAAGTGAATTGCATGCTCAAACCGTTTTTCCACTATAAACTTCTATTTAGCCTAGATTGAGCATGTTTCCAAATATTTCAGGTACTGCATTACCTCTCATCTTCCAAGAAAAGGGCTGGCCTAGCTACCAGGGTAAAATACACCCAAAGACTGTATGTAAGTTGCTATTTTTAATAAAAAATTGGGTCATCAAATAGAGGGTGGACTTTGACAATCAATAAAAAATGGCTTTAGAATGGTTGTCCCTCCTTTTCTGGTAGTCTTTTGGAAGGAATTTTTGTGTGTCCATAGGGTGGAACAGTCAAATTTTCCAAACTGTGGTTTTGAGAACCTATTTTTTTAATTTTATGTCATATATTTAGTTTTTGTTTTACCTTTTCTCTCTATGACACCAGATAAAGAATTCCAGCCTTGCCATTTCCAGCTTTCCAGCCTCACTTACACTTGCTTAAATGCTGGTTGCTTTCTCTTGTAATATCTATTTTCCACAGGGATCTCACGCTACATTTTTGTCTACTACCATCCCTTTCTCATATTTTAGATCAGCATGTCAGCATTGAAACTGAACAGAGTCTGTCAATTCAAGGAAAAAAATGACACATTTTTCTATTTTGAAATGAAATGTTGATTATTAAAGTTCTACAGAAACACCAAAAGGTAAACTTATTGGATTTAGATATGGGTGAGAATCAACTTTCTTCTCATAATCTTTTATATTATAAAAGAAAGAACAAAAAGAAAAAAGAAAAAAGAAAAAAGAAAAAAGAAAAAAGAAAAGAAAAGAAAAGAAAAGAAAAGAAAAGAAAAGAAAAGAAAAGAAAAGAAAAGAAA